>VWZF01001381.1:0-57810 GCA_013396755.1 Sclerurus mexicanus
CTCCATGTCTTTCCTGTGCTGAATTGGACACAGCTAAATGAGTTTCATGCCAGAGACACACCATCCTGCCTTTTCTTTGCAGGAAGACAACACAGATCAGGGAGTGAAGCAGAAAATTGTGTTTCCACTACTCAGTCATTTGCTTTTTCATCCCAGTTCATTTAGACATCAGCTGCTGGCAGGCTTGGAGCTTCTTGTGCTTCAGCTCACTTTGCTCCTCCATCTCCTCACTGGAGATGTCCTGCACTGGGGCAAGGCACGAAGAGCCTTTCTGACCTCTGAATATGAAATAATTTAGGGGGGCTTAAAACTCCACTTTAACCAAAGCCACACACTGAGGTTACAGCCATTAATGTCAGGGTTTCTGTTAGAAAAACCTTTTCAATTAGGGACAGTTTCTAGGCTTGTAGAGGCAACAAAAGAGCAAGTCCTGTCAGAGCCCTCCAACTCCCAATTTTCCTTGCTCCTGACCCTCCATACCTTCTGCTCTCTCTCTCAGTAACCCACATCTCCAATTGCCTCCTTGATTGGTCCCTGTGTTTTTGGGGAATGCGTGAGAGCAAAAGCTCTCTCAGGATTTTTTCCCAAGTATTAGGACTTCTGCCACAGGGAGAGGTGGGAGAAAACGTAGTAACAGAGTGAGAGCCCAGAAAGCGGTTTGTGAACCATCCAAACCAAAATGCACCTCCAGGTATTTATCAGGAATTCACAAAGTCCTCAAGGCTGTGTTTTCCATCCTGGCTTCTTAAACTGAAGGGATTTTTATTTTTTATTATTCCCCTCTCCCCACCTCCTCTCAAGAAGACAGGGACTGTGGAAGTACACTCTGCCTCCTCCTCAGGACTTTGGACTGCCATCCGCATCTCATGCATTATTCAGTGAGCTGATTATGAATGAATCAGCATAGGTCCCTCCCCTTGGAAAGCCGAGAAAAGCTGCAACTCCGTCAGAATGCCCCGTGGCCCTTCCTGACCCAGCTGACTGCAGAGGGAAAATTAGCTTCTTAGTGATGTTTAATTAAAATTTAATTAATTTGTTAAGAAGCAGTGGATGTCCTGAATAGATTTTTATTTCAAAGGGAATGTTTGAAAATTGGTGCCCTGATCTTGTGTAGTGTTGAAAAAGCACTGAATGGACACATTTTGGTATGGCTTGTAAGACTGGGGGGGGGCGAGAAGCACAGGAGGGTTGGAGGGGGAGATGTTTGATCCGTGACTGAGGTGGTATAATTTACAAAACAAATAAGGGATGAACAATTATTAACCATCCTCTGATTGGAAAGGTCAGCAAGAAGCAAATATTCCGTTCAAGTTATAAAGCCTTGGCTAAATTCTACCTAAACCCAGCAATCTGGGAGCAATAATCACAGTAAAGTCCATTCACCTTCCTGGTTTCCTCTTCCTCTTTCCTTCCTCTCAAAATTCACCCTGTGAGTTTCACAAGCCTGAGACCTGATCCCATATCGAATGTGCTGAATGGATAAAACCTGCGGCAGAAACAAGTTGTCTGTGAGATTAATTTGACTCTGAAATCAACATTATGCAAAGGGGACCCACCCTAATTTGTGTGAACAGGCTGTGTGTTATCTTCTGATTAAACAGCTTTGTAAGCATCAAAATATCTAATCTCTCTGGCTTCCCTGGGCAGGGTCTGATCCAGGCTGGGACATTCTCTTCAGCTCTGCTCCTTCAGCCTGATGCTTTGGGCCTGGTGGGGTAGAGGGTCCAAACACTTTTTAATAGAGGCACCAATAGTGTCCAATTATACACTAGTGACTAGTGGCATCTTAGTTTCATTTCAGAGGTGCCCTAAAAATCCTGCTGGGCACAGGTTTACCCCAGCATTAGCACGAACCCTTATTGTCTCTCTTTAGCCATGGTCATGGACCACCTCCAAAAGCTGAGGGAGATGTGAAGCCAGCAGCATATCATGGAAATTATCCTGGTGCTGTCACACCATTCCCTCTTCTCTCTCCATCCAGTGCAGGAGATGTTTTGTCACCCAACTCTTGTGGACATCTCCTGGACTGTGTTGATGGGCCTTTGCTGCTGGTTTCTCTCATCACTGACTCCATCCTTCTCATTCTTCATGGAGACAGGAAGGAGAAAAGGATCACCTTCTTCTCCCTCTTAGCTTGGATCTGATTCCTGCCTTACATGCATCCATTCAAGGACCGAAATACCAAGGAGATGGATGTAAAATATTCCAGGAGGAGAAGAATCATTATTACACCTTCTGGAGTGCAATGGTCTGTAAAAGAACAGCATAATAAAAGACCTTTTCTCCTTTTTATGGAAATCTTTGGTGCACGTAAGACACATCCAGAATACTGTGTCTGGTTTGGGACTTCCCAGTTTTGAGTTTTTCCACGAGGAGGAGATTGACAAACTGGAGGGAGTGAGACAGAAGGGCACCAACATGTTCAGGGAGATAAAGGGCAGGATTAGAGTAGAATCTGAGGGATCTGCATTAGCAGAAGGTTAGCAGGGGTATCTTACTCTTCTCTTCAACTACCTAATGGGAGGACATAGAGAAGGTAGAGTCAGGTTCTCCTTGGATGCTCAGAGTGAAAGGGAAAGAGACAATTGACTTTAATTGCAAGAGTAGAAATCCCAGTTAGGCATTAGGGACTGGGGACAGGGGAAATCCATGGTGAGGAGAATAAAAAACTGGGGGAGGAACCCAGAGATGCTGGGGGATCTCCCTGGAGATACCCCAAACATTGCCGAGTATGACCCAGGGTATATCAAACTTGGATCTAACTTTGATTGGGGGTTTGGATCAGAGACCTCCCGAGGTCCCTCCTGAGCTGCCTCACTCCATGATTCCACGAGGAACCTGGACAAGCCTCCAGCTGCAGGTGTTCTGCCCAACACTGGAGGAAAGGGAAGCTCGAAGGAAGCTCCCACCAAGCCCCCCAGGCAGAGGTGGCTGCCCATCACTGTGGAGGGCTTTTCAGGGTACTCATGGGGCACACCCAGCAGAGAGAAGCCCCAGTTATCTCACAGGCAAACAAGGGAAGTATTAACTCTGATTTATTTCTTGGCAGCAAATGCAGGAGAGAAAGAAACAAACTGATGGTGGTGTTTATAAACGGCTGTAACAATGCAGATACTTCAAAGCACTGAAGGGCTGAGTGGGGTTTGCCTCCTCTGAAACCACTAACACGACGCCAGCTGAGGGCAAAGCCCTCAAGATACTCCTATCTGTCTGTATCTAAGATATTCATATTCAACAAAGCCACAACTAGCAGAGACAACATTAAAAAAAAAACACAAACAACACACCAAACAAGCAATCAAAAAAAAAAAGTTTATTGCTACATCTATAGATTAAACATTTCCTTGTCCATTCTCTGCAGTTTCGCTCACCTGAGGAGGTTGGGACACGTTCATAGTGTCCAATTCAGCCTTCAAAACAGGGTGGACTAACTCCTGACCCACACCTGTGGTTTGCTCCTGAGAGTGGTGCGAGGTCATGCTGAAACCGTGCCAGGGATTTGACAGTGGTTTTCGTAGTAGCCAAAGCTCCCAGCGGCTCGGGTAAGTGCTCTGGTTACCCATACACAGGCTCAGGTGCACTTGAGGGCTGACTCATTTCTTAGAGTTACTAGTGCATTCCTGGTGATCCTCAGGGGGCTCCACTACTGGAAGTGAGTGGAAAATGGTCTGTTAAGAATCTTCTCATTAAAGAGTCAGGGCCACTTCAGTGAAGAGTCGGAGCTGGACAAGGTGGCGACATGTCTACATCAGCAGGGGTGGAGGTTAACAAGTGGAGACAGTGGTTTTGGAAGAGGAAAAGCATAAAGGCTCTCCTTGCTCACTGGGAGAATCCATCTGCGCTGTGGTTTGCAGCAATGGCACAGCCAGGTTTCTGCAGACGCCATCCAGCAAATTTCTCACTCCTGGCCAGATTTTCATGCCCAATATGAATATAATGGTCAGTGTCAAGTGAAGGGCTGAATTCTGGATTCATTTCAATGGTGTAAAGCCACAGTAGCTGCCTCAACTTTAGTCTGATTAGATAATACCACTGTGGTGGAGGATCTGTAGCTACACCTGATGCCAAAGACCATATAGAAGCCCAAAGCAATATAGATACAAGAATAATCAATCCCAATATTTTATACTACCATGCAAAGAACTGAAGTCTCAGGTATTTTTATATAACTTTTCACTTCTGATATGCTGTAAATATACTTTGAAAAGGCTGGGACAAAAGGCAGCACAAGGAAACGATCTGGACAGAACCCAAGAACTGAGCAGGAGCTACAGAGGCATCCCTTGAGCCAGGCTTAGACAGGAGGAAACCCTCCCACAGCTCCCTGTCCTGAGTGCGTGTGTGTGTTGAGTAGAGCAGCAAAGCACAGGGACAGGGAGGTGAGCAGCTCCTCACCCCACGCCAGCAGGAGCTGTGGGCATCACCCTCCTCCCTGCCGGCCTCGGGACCACAGGTATGTTTACCTGGAGTACTTGGATCCCTTCCTGGCAGGGGAGGGACGATGTTGTCATCTCTGTTACAAAACAGGGAAGCTCTTCAGCAGCTCACTGGGAGGTGGGGTGAGGACATGATTTCATACCAGTCACACCAGCAACCCCACCAGACTTGTTCTGCCGGGCTGCGCTCCCAGACATTTCGCCCAGAGCACAGCAGAGCATGACTGCTCCCGGTGTCCCCAGCAACCACAGCTCCAACAAACCTTTCCCTCCTGGGCTTCTCCCAGCCTGGGGCAGCTCCCAGCCTGCCATGGACTTTTCTGACTGTGTTCACACATTATTGAAAGTGTGCTCCCTCTCTGAAACATCATAGAGTGGTTTGGCTTGGAAGGCACCTTAAAGACCATGTAGTTCCAACCTCCCTACGTTGGGCATCCACCTAACACGGCCTGGATTTTGATTTTTAAGCATCCCACACTCTTAACATAAACCCTCTCTGGAGGCATCTTTGGCTTTCTTTTACATGCACCTGTGCAATTGGTTGCAGCAGGTTGAGAGGTAAGTACAGGCTCATCCCATTTCCACGCAAAAGGGCTTGGTCTCAACTGAAGTCGATTAATTTCAACATAAACAGGAAGAGAAAGATGAATCTCCAAATAAAAGAATGGTGAGTTTCAAAATATACAAGTTAAATGGCATCTCTTTGGGATAGTTACCTAGCTCCAGAAGAAGTAGGACCTAGATTTTTCTGGTTTATTTGGTTTGCTTGGTTTACAACTTCTCAGCACCAACTGCTCAGAAATCACCTGGAAATACCAGACTTTGAATCTTTATTTTCTCTGGTAATATTTAGTACAAAGACAAGAAGATAATTATACACAAATGGCTGTGTACTGTTTGGATTGTTTTGATTGCCAGTTTCTATTATGAAGAGGAAACTTGATTTTTAAAATTCAGATTTTTTGATGGTATATGCATGGTTTGATTTGCATGAGATGAAGGAACAGCTGTTGGAGGAGATGCAGAGAGGACAAGGAACATATAATTAAATATATTTGCTTATATACAGGCGAGGAAGACCCAGAGCCCTTGGAAAGGTGTTAAGGGATGAACCTGTGGATGAACAGGTCAGATGGGAGCCCAAAACTGGGACTCATGATGGGCTAGAGGAGACTGTTGGTGCTGGGCCCAAAAGGGATCCGAGCTGAGGCCATCCCAAGGTCTGGATGTGCTCCATGAGCCACCGTGCTGTAGGCGCAGCAAATCACTGAATGCTCGGATGAAAACTGTGCATCAAAAGTCCACCATCTGGGTTATTTCTTCTCCTGATGGTCTTGGGATGTTGGTATCTCCAGTTTGGCTGCAGAGCTCCCACCCTGATTGCTCCCAGAGGAGCTGGCACCCCATCCCTCTGCAGTGGCTCTGCAAGGGGAGATCTCCAAGATCTGATGCCCCATTAGAAAACTATTGACTCCCACTGTTGGCTGCTTTCAGAGAAGGAGGAATTAAACTCATCCCTGAAGGTGAAAGCAAAATGGATGCAAGAAAAAGAAGAGGGCCTGGGAAGAGCAGAAGTTCAGTGAAGCAGCTGAGAGGGTGGATTTGGAATCTGCAATGCTGGGGGGTTTTAAAGCATTTCCATGTTTAGCAAAGCCAGGAGAAACTCAGATCACTTTCCCTGGAATGTCCCAAGGTGTGATTAAATCTCATCCCCTGAGAGCTTTCGCAAGGGGACCAAACTTGGGTGGTGGGTGGGCAAGGAACCTGCAGGCAGTGTCATTTCCCTGGGGAAACACCTCTGCCCTGATTCACATCCCCTCTGGCACTTGAGAGCATGACCACAGCCAGATTTCCTCTTCCTCGAGTTCAGCCCTCTCCACCCTCTTGCTTTCCTTTAGGCCTCCAGCTTTTTCTTCTCTCTGAATCCAGCAAAGTGATCATGCTGGGAACAAGGTAATGAGCAGCAGGACACAGGCACTGGGGTAACTGGGCTGTACATGCTGTTACACAGTGACCACAGTCTCATATTGGGGCATAACAGGTACCAAAGCCCATCCCTGGTCCTACACAGTGAAGAACAACTCACCTCATTGTGGAGGAAATTTAATACTGTGGACATTCCCGGCAATTGTCCTCAGGACCAGAAAATGACTACAAGCACTGGCAGAGGTGTCACCTTCCTGTCCTGCATCAGTACTGCTTCCCAAAAACTGATGCGCGAAAATGTTGGAGTGAGCAAATCCTGGTTGTCATCACCCATCACCTCTAAACCGAACAGTGTGTGGACTGTGAGATTGTCACGCAGCTTTCTATGCCTCTGCCTTCCCAGCCCCCGTGTCTCTCAGGACAGCTGCTCTTGGGGTCTTTTGTGACAATCCCAGAGAACACAGGACATGCTCCAGCACCCACCCAAAGGCTGCCTGGTGCGTTCAAATCCTACATCATCTGGTTAACCACAGCTGCCAACCAGGTGAGGTGAAATAAGAGCTCATGTCCCAGTTGCAGAGGATGTGCCAGAGCATCCTGAGTCTGTGGCACAGCCAGGAGAGCACTAGAGGGTTTGGTGTCCTACTCAGCTCCGTCATTTCCACCACCATGTTTTGGAATCTAAAGTGCTCAAAGCAGCAAACAGCTCCTGGGATAAGTGGGAGAGATTTCCCTGGGTCCCAGGTGTTCAGTTTCAGACATGGGAAAGATGCTCCTTCCTCAGAACACAGAGATTTCCACATATTGATGTCACCCACCTCCGCCTCCTCTGCATGGCCTGAATTCTTCCCAGAAAATATCTTCCCTAAGGAAGATCTCCATTTACTCTGCAGCTTGGCAGGGTAAATTCAGGCCGATGCAGCTGAAGCTGTGGTAAAAAACTGGCCATTAAAAACTCTGCTTTGCAGAAACTGCTTCTGGACTGAAGGCAAGGTCTCAGAGTGGAAGTGTCATGGTATGGCTACAGGAACCAGTCAAAACTGCTTGAAAAGGAGCTGGTTCCTGCTGGGAGAGTGTATCATCTGAGGAGAACAGGGGACATCAGGCCTGTTGCTGGCACACGGCTGTATTTTAGTGTAGCTGCAGGTTAGGGGTGACCTAACTGAGGTCTTTCAATGCCTAAAGGGAACCTGCAAGAAAGGTGGAAGGGGACTTTGGACAAGAGCCTGGGGTGACAGGACAATGAGGAATGGCTTCAAACTGAAAGAGAGTCGATTTACTTTGGATGTTAGGAAGGCATTTCTCCCTGAGAGGGTGGGGAGCCCCTGGCACAGGCTGCCCAGAGGAGCTCTGGCTGCCCCATCCCTGGAAATGTCCAAGGCCAGGTTGGACAAGGCTTGGAGCAGCCTGGGATAGTGGAAAGTGTCCTTGCCCATGGCATGGAGATGGAACTAGGCAAGCTTTAAGGTCCCTTCCAACCCAAACCATTCCATGATTCTATGATTCTACAAGATGAGGAATGACTGCTGGAAGGCACAAGGACCAGGCCAGGATGGAGCCCTTTAAAGCCACAGTGACCTGGTGGGTGGGGATGTGGATGCTGCAGCACTAATCAAGTCCCTAATGCTCTTAGGGCTAATACATTAATGCCTTGGCATGTAAGGCAGTTAGTTCTCTCTTATACTGATTTTGGGTGCAAGGGGATTAGCACAAAAGGTCTCTCATCACTCATCCTCCTGTTCTGCACCATACCCATCACTCTGCATCGCTCTGTTGCATCTTGCAGGGTGGGAAAAAGCAGTCCTGAAAACCCTGACCACTTCAGGTGTGCAACTGTGGTAGGGCCAGAGAGCTTCTCCTCAGCCCAGCAAGGCTTGTGGTCCTTCAGCTGCCTCCCAGCATCAACGTGAGATCCTAATCTCAGAGCCCACCTCCCAGAGAGCGTGGAGAGGGCAAGGGAGATGGATGTCATGCTGTGCATCTGCTGGTTGTGTCACAGCTCCGTGAGATGAACCTCTGAGGACACGTCAGAGGCTGCTCTCCTGCTGAGATAAGTGCAGCAAAGCCTAGCAAAGCTCCAGCTCTCTTCTTAGTTCACCCAAAGGAGCTGTTGGGGATGGATAGTCCTGCTCAGACCTCCTGCTCTGGTCATGGCCACATGGGGAGCCTGGAGTTGGTCTTGAAGAGGGGCCCAGGTGGTAAGTGAGGTCTGGGGAGACACTCGAGCCTCCCAGAGCCATCTCCGATCTCTGGAATGGGCCAAAGCAAGGTCATCCCACTGTCCTGTCAGTCAGACACCTCCAAGGCTGTTGGTGTTTTGAGACCAGTGTTCTTTGGCCTCCCTGCTCTCCACCTTGGTGGGTCTAGTCTTTCTGGTACTGTTGGGCATCACAACTACTCCCTGTGGCCTTACTTTGGGAAGGTGCTTCCTACCTCAGCAGTAGAAACACCATCGTGATAAACTTCATCCAATGTGCTTGACTTTACCTGTGCCCTTTTAGCAATTTAATTTTCTTTCTCTCGCTGTCCTGGATTGATAACGTGACAATCCCTGGAGGTGCTGAACACTAAATTTCTCCATAGCCCCAGCAGTGTGAACCCAAAGCCATTTTATGGAAACGAGCAGAGGCCAACTGAGCAACTTCATTGTCACACAATCATAGAACACCCACAGTTGGAAGGGACTCACAACTTGCACAGGACACCCCAACAATCCCCAACCACGTCCCTGAGAACATAATCCAAAAGTTTCTTGAGCTTTGCCAGGCACGGTGCCATGCCTGGGGACTCTGTGCCCAACCACCCTTTTCTCAATGATCCCGATAGTTTAATGCATTTTTACAGCTGAATTTCAGGACGGGACAGGGTTTCCAGGCTTGGTTGGTTTTCAGGTGTTTCTATTTTTACAAATCTCCAGAGCAAATGAAAAGCTTTCTCCAGCAACCCTGCAATGCTGACGTGGGATGTGTGTTTGGTGAGGAAGGAGGGGAGGTTTGGCCAAGAAATAAATTCGGTCTCAATGGGAAAGGGGAATCTCCTGGAGCCAGGAGTGAGGTCTGCCAGCAGCTGTATTTCCTGAGTTTCTAGATTTTCCTTATACAGTCTTGTAGAATAGAATCATGGGATGGTTTGGATGGAAAGGGACCTTCAAAAAGTCATCTAGTCCAACCCCCTGCAATGAGCAGGGGTGTCTTCACCTAGATCAGGACAGTCTTGGTAACACCTAGGCTTCACGGTCCTCCTAGAAGTTGATCATCCACTGTTGGGCTCATCTGAGCAAACCAGTCCTTAAGTGCAGTCTGCCCAAAATTGTACAGTATTGACATATCACAAAAACACAAGGTGGGCGATGAGCATCATTAGTTCTGGGAATTACTTTGGGAGACAGCAGAGACAGATAACTGAGACAGGGAGGTCTAAGCTCCTTCTGCTCTCCTGGGCAGCACAATTACCTCTTGATGAATACCTCTTGAATACCTCTGGGAGGCTGGGGCTGAGATCCTTTCACTCTAAGTAAAATAACTCTAGAGAGAGGAAAACATAGGAAGAGGCCAAGCACCTCCTGGAAAACGAGGTGCTTCCTTATGTCCCTTTGTGAACAGGGAGTAGGGGATTTGCCCACAGTAACCCCAGTTGTGCCGCACTCAGTTTTGCTGAGTGAGACCTGACACCCCGGCCAATCTCAGCTGTTAAGCATAAAACCTTTAAATAATGGATTAGAAACAGGTGCTGACAATACCCAAATGTAAGGAAGGGTTTAGGGGAGTAAAAGGAAGGGTTTCCCTCTCTCTCAGCCAGCAAATTTCTCCTGTCTCTTTCCAGCTTTCTCCCCGAGGGGCAATAGGTGTTTATTAAAGAAGGGGGATTAGAAAAGGGGACCCCTGGGTTTGTTGCCTGAGCTGCTGCCGTGTCGTGCTCAATGTGCTGTTTCCTCTGCCTTTCGCTCCCCATCGCTGCTTTTGGGTTCAAGACCTCGTAGAACTCTTTATTTGGGGAAGGAAACAGAGTCAGAACAGCCACTGTGGTGTGGACTTGGGACCTACAGTTTTAATTTATGAAAAAGGCTTGAATCTGGGTTGATAGTTTTCCACCCTGGGTGTTTTCTCTCCCCTGTAGATCTGACTAGGGCTCAGCCTTGATTTTGAGCAATGTTCCCAGCAGGAGTTTTCCCAAGCCTGACACATTTTCCAAAATGACTTTCCCCCACTGCACTCTCCCTTAACACTTAATTAAAAAAAAATATCCTCAGCCACTTCCGAGGGTGAGTCTATTTTCATTAATGCCTTGAAGTCACGTGGACATTTGCAGGTAAAATAGACCAGGGCGGCTGCCAAAATGCAATTATTATAATAAACAATTAATTATTAAGATAATCCCGGAGAAGAAAAGTGCTGGAAATCTCACTCTGAGCGACTCTGTGTAATCTTCTCTTGGAAAAAAACCCCAGCCAACACCAAGCAGCGTGAGGTCAAGCTGATCATGTGCGGCTTTAAGCGCCGAAGCCATTGCACAAGGTAAAGCTGCGGAGATTCCCCTCTTCTGATGATAAACAGCAAACAATCCCTCGGGAGATTTAACATGACACCTGCCTGAAGACACAGCCTGAAACGTGTGGGATTCTCACACATGGCTGAAATCAGACCCGTTTTCAGCTGCCAAGGTGATTTAAGTCTCAGAGGGGACAGGGTGAGGAAGGAAGAGGGAGGGCAACGCACGGAGGAAAAAGCTTTTTACCCCACTGTTCACGTGGTCTTGTCTTTTGGGGTATTATTCCGGGCAAGTCATGCATAATTAGGTTTTTTCTCCAGTTACAACCATTGAATAATACATTGCAAACAGCCTCAGGTCTGTCCTCAATGGGGCAATAGTCACTTGCAGGCTATTTCAGAGCTGTTTGAGGTCTCTCCCTGTTTCCTTTCACGTAGAAGAAACAGAAGCACCTGAAAGTAAAGTAATCATTTCTGGGACTTCTTATTTATGGCCACAGCTCGTGTGGGGTGAAAGGATTCATCGTGTAAACTCAGACATTGTGTTTTGCATATGATGTTGTTCCTCCTAGGTGAGACATGGTCATCAGAGCCTGGAAAATGGTTCAGCTCATTCCAAAGCAAAGATCCCAGAGCTGTCTGTCTTCCCCTGGGTGAAATCCCAAAACTGGCAGTTTTATTTCCTAATTTTTCCCTCCCCTAAAGAAAAGTAAACCAGCTTCCAAAGGGGGCAATATAAATTCAACACAAACCCAAGTTATTTCACAGGCCTGCACAAAGTGTCTTCAGGCTCAGTTGTCCCAGAGCGTGGAACCCCTCTTGGAGGCTTGTTGCCTTCCCACGCTGCTGGGCTGAAATTACTCTGAATCCAAGATGGGATGAGGAGGAATCTGCCCTTGGCAACAGAGAATTTCACACTGAGGAGAAAAATAGGGGCATCACCAAAGTTTTTGTTGGTTGAACACAGCAGAAATCATATTTGTGATTCCTGATCAGCGCCAGGGGAATAGTAGCAGTCGTTGCGTGGCTTGGAGCAACCTGGGAGAGTGGGAGGTGTCCCTGCCCATGAGTGAGGGTTGGAACAAGATGGTCCTTAAGGTCCCTTCCAACCCAAAACCGTTCTAGGATTCTATGATAGTTATTCTGTTAGTTTTCACCTTAGAAAGATTTTGCAAATGCTTATCTTCATGTGCAATATATATGACTGGGTAGGATGAGAGTGGGCAACCATCTCATGTAATCCCAGATGTCTATGAGGTGGAGGTCAGTATCTGAGCAAGCATCTCACACTTCACTTATTCCTTGGAGAGTCTAAGGCATTCTTGAGGGTGAATCAGCCACCCTGTTTCATATCAGCTATAGGATGTGAGGATTTGTGTCCCACAGAACATGTTGAGGGACTGCAGGCAGCTGACACAGGGTCTGCAGTGTAGACACATATATTTGGTCATGTATTTCCACCCAGGCTGTGTCCCAGCACAAGTTTGGGGTGACACTGCCATGCACTTTCATCTCTGCATGCTCTTGGTCCAACCCAAAGGAAGCCTGGATGAGGAAATGGGTTTGGAGCCTGAACTAGAAAGTTTGATGGTGAGTGATCATTGACAGGTACCACAGAGGACATTAGTTTTGCAGTACTTTTATATAAGAAAACAAGAGGTCTGGTTTGGGGTGATGGTGTTAATTAATTAATTACTATCATCATTAGGGCATTTGGGGTCTGCACCTGGTCTGACTGTGGAAAAAATCCCAGCATTTGAAGATGCCTCTTTTCCCCTCACCTCTCTGGGGTTGTGATTGTTGCCATTCCTTATGATTTACGTGTACATTTAAAGATCCCCTGATGGAATATGTGAAACTTCGTTCTGGGTTCTGAGTTTTCCTTTCTGTCATCCATGAGGGTTTTTTTTTTTTCAGGTTGGAAGAGGTTTTGCAATGATTTAATCTGATTTAATTACTGCATAGCAGAGGCTGGAGACTTAAAACATGGGCTTTGTGACCAGAAGAGGCAAGAAAGCCTTTGGCCACCAGGAGCCAGCTTTTTCCCTGTGCTCCAGCTCCTGGCTGGAATTCATGTCCAGAGGAGGAGCAGGAGGCACTGGGTCAGGCTGGGCAAGCAGCAGAGACCACGATGCAAACAGTGACGCAGAATTCTCTGCCGTCAGACCTGCAGGAGGAACAAGAGTAAAGGAAAAAAAAAAAAAGAAAGAAGCTTTAAAACCTCATTAGTTAATCATCGTCACCGCAGATGGTGCCCGGCTCTAAGCTCCTTTCTGCTCATCCTAATCCCATTCCAAGCAGCTCCCCTTGGCAGGGGAGCCTGTTTGCTTTGTTTCCTGGAGAAGTGGTGGAGCGTGGGAGCACCTGGCAGAGGGGGAAGCTGCAAGAAGGGGAGACATGTAAAGTTTTAGGAGGGGAGGTGGGCGCCCATCTCCCTGTGTAGCAGGGAGAGAGCAGGAGCGTTCCATCCCTCACCTGTAGGGTGAGGAACGTCAACCAGGGAGATTTCTCCGCTTGGCTTTTGATCTCCACTGTCAGCGCTCGAGGAAGGCCTGACCTGGGATGGATTATTGACCTGGGCAAAGCGATGTACCTGGATTACTTTGCTGTGGTGAGTGGAATCTGCCTCTCTCTCTGTCCCTCTGTTAACCTTTCAATCAATACTAGGGAAAGAAGTATCAAGGGAGATACTGGAGCGTGGAGGACTGGCAGGAGGTCTGATCATTGACTGTATTTTTTCAGTAGCTCTTGCCTTCTTTTTTCTTCATTTTTAACTGAAAATTGAGATGTTGATGGTCACATGGGAGAAATAGGTGCCTGTGATAAACAGGCATTATGGGGGAAGTTTGCTGATGGGAACAAGACATAGCTGGTGGCTCTACTTTGCTCTGTTGAGCAATGCAGATGTTATCCCTGGAAGGTTTCCAAGGGCTGTGTTTGTGTTTTCCTGGGAGGCTTTGCAGTGGGCTCTGGGTCCACCCCTTTTGAGGCATTTCCCAAGCAAACGGGTCTCCTTTCTGACCAGAGCTGGCTTCCAGTTTTCCTGATGTAACTTGCTGCGGCCACTTAAAGTCCCTGCTGCTATTTAGGGACAGCAGGAGATTGAGTGGATCAATCCCATAAGCAGATACGTGTTCCTGTGCAGGGAGAGGGGACTCCTGTCCATTTTAAGCAGGCAGGGAGCCAGGCAGGTCACAGGCTTGCTCCAACACTGGTCCCTGATGGGAGAGATGTGAGTGTCACCACAAGCCCAGTTGGAGTCTGAACCAGAGTTTCTGCTCTGATTTTCTCTGTAAGATCTGGATAACCACAAGGCCTGGTTTTTTCCCCTTTCTTTTTCTTTTGTTGGCAGCCCCTCAGTCTCTCTAAGCACAAGCTAAAATGGGGACCTTGTGTTTTTTTTGCTAACGCAAGCCTCAGGTCATTAACCCTTGTCAGTTCTTCGGTGAATTACTATCAAAACATGAATTTATTTCTTAGGCTGAAGAGAAGTTCATCTAGTTGATGACTTAAGGGTCGTTTAGGTCATCAAATCTGACCCTTGAATAGAACATGGCATTGAATTTCACCCTGTGGCTCCTTCTCTTTATTTATGGTCTTTATACATTGTGGTAAGAGACTCATGTCAGGACCAAATATCTGTAGGGGCTGCATTAATACAGAAGGGAAGGCAAGGACTGATAAATTCACCAGGAGGTCACAGGTCAGCATCCCACTGAGCCTTTGAAGACAGAGCCTGGCAATATACGGTTGCCTCTGCTAAAAACCCACCTGGGTCCATCTGTCTGTTATGGAAGAATATTGTCCAGTGGCCAGACCCCTGAGCTGGGAATTTCTGCATCCCTGTGACACTTCTTCTAGGGTTTGGATCAGGATTTGTATGTGCTTTTGAATATCTGAAACGACAGCAAGTTCTTGGCCCGTCTGCAATCACTAAGAATTACTGGTTGTGACTGTGATTGATTGGTATTTATCTTCTGCTTCCCCAAATTGCTCCTTAGAGCAACTGAGGGCACAAGACAATGTTTCCATCTCTTGCTGGTTTTTTGCTTGTGGGCTTTTTTCCCCCCTTTCTGCTTCACTGGATCTCCCTTGGCTCTCCTTGGGGGCTTCAGTAAGTCTCTTTCTCATCTCTTTTAATTCAGTTCCTTGTAGTCGTGGCTGTCTTCTTCTTATGCTTTGGAGAAACATGAATAATTGGCCAATAGATGAGTTTTGTTGCTGTCAATTGTCACTATTAATTTGTGCCCATTAATGTAGAAGGGAGACAAACTTCATATTTAAGTATAAAAATGGCATTTATGAGGCTTAGGTGGTTTTAATATATTAAAAATCATTTGGAGAGATAAACGATTGATCTCTTAATCTCTTCCCTTCACAGTGCAATCCTTTTACCCCCAAGTCTACTCTTCCTTAAAAAAACACACACAAAAAAACCCCCAAAAAAACAAACAAAAAACAGAAAAAGGAAGACAACCATTTTTCCCCACCCAGTCTAGTTTTAAGTAACCTCTGGGAGGGGGCTTTGCTGCTTCACTTGAAGATTATTCCAATCTAAATGACCTCACTTGTCCTTTCCTCAGTTTTATCCCATCACATCTATTTTTACCCCCTTGCTCTACATTAAGCTGTTCCTCTGCATGCCTGGGAAGAAGAATTAGCACCTTAACATTTTTGACCACATAGAGAATGAAAAGCATGGGAGATAAATCAAGACCCAGGTGGAGTTTGTGCCAGAAATGTTTCAGAAAGGACTTGATTTCATCTCTTTGTGTAGTGCCCACCCTCCTCAGCTTCCCCTCAGCCTGACTTGTCTCCTGGCTCACTACACAAAGCCAGTGCTCATTGTTCACTTCCAAGGGCTGAGAGCTCTTAACAATGGAGATCCTACTTCTTCCTTGGCTCTTGGCTCCCTCCTTCCTGCCAGCTCTTTTATTTTCCCTGGGGCATTACTTGGCCAAGCAATGTATATTTAGTGCTTTCAACATTTTGTTTTCTCCCTCCTTCATCCCACCAACCGCTCAATCATTCCGCTGCTTGTCTCCAAGACCTCTCAAAACTGTCGGCATCCTGCAGGCCTGTGGTTCTCCAGTGTTGCCCTCAGTGTCCCTCCTCCTGCAGGGCACGGGAGTTGAGTTTGTTGCCTTACTTTTTGAGGTGTTTCTGCTGACGTTGATGCCCTGGATTGCGTGAGAAGAATCCCCAGTGTACTTAAGGGCTTAGCAGGAGAGGTGGGCTCTGGAGATGGGAGGGCACATCTTCCCGTGCCTGTTTCAGAGCAGCTCGCCCAGAAACAATGCACTTGTGTCACACTTTTTGTCCCTTTATTTTAATAAAGTGTATATCGTGGTGTCGGGACCAAGGAGACAAAGGTTGTGTTCCCAGTGCTGTCCAAAAGGCCGAATAGGTGGTACCAGGCAAGTCACTTGATCTGTCAGAACCTCAGTTTTCCTTTTTAGGCTTTGTCTCTTCCATCTTATACTCTGGAAACCAGAAAAGTTGTGGATGCTCCATCCCTGGAAGTGTTCAAGGCCAAGTTGGGTGAGTTTGGAGCAACTTGGGATAGTGGAACGTGTCCCTGGCCATGTCAGAGTGTGGAATGGGGTGGTCTTTAAGGTCCCTTCCAACCCAAACCATTCTGTGATTCTGTGACCATCACTGAAGTTTGTGTCTCCACAACTCTGGGATGGAGAGAGCCCAAGCCCTGCAGGTCTCCAAGCTCCCTGATTTTCCCCCACCCTCTGTGCCATGTTCTGGGCTGCAGCTGGGACTCAGCATCCGAAATGTGCTTGGAAGGAGCCAGGCTTGAATATCTGGAGAATGGATAAGTTGGATAACCTGGAGAAAGGAAGGCTTTGGGGAGACCTTAGGGCCTCTTTCAGTGTCTAGAAGGGCTCCAAGAGAGCTGGAGAGGGACCTTGGACGAGGGCCTGAAGGGACAGGACAAGGGGGAATGGCTTTAAGCTGAAAGAGGGTAGATTTATATTGGCTGTTAGGAAAAAATTGACTGTGATGGTCAAGAATTGGCACAGGTTGCCCAGAGAAGCTGTGGCTGCCCCATCCCTGGTAGCATTCAAGGTTGGACAGAGCTTGGAGCAACCTGGTCTAGTGGAAGGTGTCCCTGCCCATGGCAGGGGGGTTGGAACGAGATGATCATTTAAGGACCCTTCCAACCCAAACCATTCTACTTTTCTTTGATCTGGTGATGACACGTGAAGGAAGACCTGGGTGTCACCCAGCTGAGAGAGGCTGGCTCCTGTTGCAGCAGCCAGGGAGCAGAAGTGACCTGTTTGTTCTCACCTGCCTGATCCCAGCATGATTGGTGGGCGAGCCTGTTCCTGACAGCTGGGCCCATGCTGGTTGGGGCTGTCCATGTCCCAGCCTGTGCATTCTCCATCAGCCACCTCACAGCAGCCTTGGAGCACTGCTGGAACCCAGAGCAGCAATAAATCTGGAGAAATTCTATCTGCTTACCCAACAGCCCCGTGCAGGTCCCAGAGCCACGTCACGCCAGCTCTACTCCTTTTTTTTTAAAAATGTGTCTTTTAGGCTTTTTAGCTGGGTGGAGTCAGAAAAGCTGTGATGCCTTGTGGAATCATGTGTACAGGTGCCAGTTAACCCTCAGCTTCTGTACTGGGTTGCACTGGGTGGCACTGAGAGTGACAGAAAAGCAGAGAAGGTCCCAGAGCCCAGAAAGCAATGGGACTCCGGAAGGTTATAAAAATAACCTGCAGAGTTCTAAGCTGGTGAAGGGTCTGGAGCACAAATCTGATGGGGAGCAGCTCAGGCAGCTCAGCTCAGAGAGGAGGAGGCTCAGGGGGGACCTTCTCACTCTCTCCAACTCCCTGACAGGAGAAGGGAGGCTGGTGAATGTTGGTCTCTTTCCTGGCTAACAAGCAATAAGATGAGGGAAACCATCTCATACTGTGCCAGTGAAGGCTTAGGTTGGATACTGGGAACAATTTCTTCTCCCAAAGGGTTGTCCAGCCCTGGCACAGCTGCCCAGGGCAGTGGTGGAGTCCCCATCCCTGGAGGATTTAAAAGCCGTGTGGATGTGGCACCTGGGGACATAGGGCAGTGGTGGCCCTGACAGCGCTGGGATAATGGTTGGATTGGATCATCTCAGAGGGCTTTTCCAACTTGAATGTTTCTGTGATTATAAATGTAGAATATTTGATCTAGGCTTACTGGAAAGAAACATATTTACTTTAACTTCTGGTACTAAAAGTGCCCCTAAGAATAATGAGAGCCTAAACACAGGCTGTAACTGTCACCTACTACAGTTGTGTCCATAAATCACAGCAGTTTGGTGGAATTTTTTGGTCCTGCTTGTGGGAACATTCACACTTGCATCAAATTTTATTTGGAATTGTCCCACACAAACCTCTCACAGGTTTCTTTTGCATTTCGCATTCTTTCTGCATTAGCTGACCAGGCTTAGTCACCTGGTGTCATCCTCACTTCTTGACTGCACAAGCAAATCTCATGTCACTGAGATCTGGCCACGAGGCCTCGCAGGGAGGGAGTTCTGACTTGCCCTCCACGAACACCTCAGCAAGCCCACAAGCACATTTGGCAGATGCCCTTGCCATTAAAGTTCAGGCAAAGTCAGAAAAATGTGGCACTTGGCCAATCCATGGGAAAAAAAGTCAGCACAGATAATTCCAGGTGTATTCTGCAGTACTTTTCCAGACCTATTCCCGTTTTGTTGGCGATTCTCTTACCCATTTCAAAACGCTCTCACTTTAAGCTTCCTCAAAGGCATGCCAAGCTTCTTTATAAGTAATCTCGCTACTTCTTATCACATCTGCCTTTAAGTGAGAGACAGGACAAATGGAACAGCCTTTGCATCTGAATCCAGGTCAGGATCAGATGTAAGCTGGGAAACAGTGGTAGTGAAGAGCTGAGTGATCACTGTGGGGTTATATAAGCTTTGTGTTAACTCCTACATGTTTTAGAAGATCTGTGTTTTTAGGGTGGGCGTGAGGCCAGGGGAGGGAGATGCAGGGCAGCAAGAAGGACTAAATCTCTCCCTAAACCTCCATTTGCCACTTATTCCCATGGTATCAACATTTTCTGCTCCGTGGATTGACAGGTGTGAGCTGGATAGGGCAACCCTCAGTCTTCAGGAGAGGCAGGAGCAAGAAAGGAGAAGCATTTCAGATCAGCTGAGGCTGGTAAGGGCAAATGTGAAAACATGGGAAAAAGCGGGTGGTTAAACATTGGAAGGGGCTGCCCAGGGAGGGGATGGAGTCATCGTTCCTGGAGGTGTTCAAGGAACAACTGGATGTGGCACTCAGTGCTCTGGTCTTGTTGGCAAGGTGGTGGTCAGTCAAAGGTTGGACTTGATGATCTTGGAGGTCTTTTCCAACCTAAACGATCCTGTGATTCTGTGACTGCAGAAGTGAAGAATTTTACAGGCAGGCTTTTGAACAGACCTCGCCTAATATTGTGCAAGCTGGTGGAGTTTATAAAGGCTGAGATAAGTCAACTCAGAAACAAGTGTTTTAGCAGGAGAGTTTGGAGCAATTACACTCAAGAATCTGCAGGATTTGGCAGCAATCCACATGTGAGTGTTTGGTGTGAAGGAGATGTGGGTGTTAAACACAACAGAGATTGGGAGTTTGAGTGTCATGTGAGTGCAGGTTATTCCCAGCAAGGAGGGAGGAGTTCGTGGTGGGAGATAAGGAGGTGTTCTCTTAACCATGAGAAAGGGCTGCTCAGGGGTTTCATGGAGTGTCCCTCTCTGGGGACAATCCAAACCCATCGGGATGCTTTCCTGTGTCACCTGCTTCAGGTGACCCTGCCTTGGGAGGGGAGTTGGACTGAATGGTGTCCAGAGGTCCCTTCCAACCCTAATGATTCAGTGATTCTCTGAAAAGCATTGGCAGAACCACTGGGAAAGAGCTCAGGAAAAGGACAGGAGAGACCCAGCAGAGGAGAGTTACAGCTGCCACCATGAATGTGGAGAAGGATGTCACCTCCTGACACCACAGGGAGCATGATGTGAACAGGAGAGGCAAAAGAGCATGAGGAAGAAGGACGAGGACATTCAGATCAGGTGTGGGGTAGAGGCAGCAAAGCAAACCGAGTCTACAAACCGTGGTGTCCAATGCCATGGAGGAGAGCTGGATCTCAGCTGCAGCTCACCCAGAGGAGAGGCAGGACGTGGCTTTTTTAGCTGGTTTGTTTTTTATAGATGTCAACTTCAAATGTAGAATCTTTTAAAGGACTCAAACCATTCTGTTCTTGAAGTTTTGAAGGTTTCAGTGTGAAATTTCTGGGGTTTTTTAAAACATTAGTTTAGCTGCTTTGCGAGAGTAATTAATGTGAAGCAGAATTTTTCATTTAATTTTAAATGATCTTTTAATTTCTCATCTCNGCCTAATATTGTGCAAGCTGGTGGAGTTTATAAAGGCTGAGATAAGTCAACTCAGAAACAAGTGTTTTAGCAGGAGAGTTTGGAGCAATTACACTCAAGAATCTGCAGGATTTGGCAGCAATCCACATGTGAGTGTTTGGTGTGAAGGAGATGTGGGTGTTAAACACAACAGAGATTGGGAGTTTGAGTGTCATGTGAGTGCAGGTTATTCCCAGCAAGGAGGGAGGAGTTCGTGGTGGGAGATAAGGAGGTGTTCTCTTAACCATGAGAAAGGGCTGCTCAGGGGTTTCATGGAGTGTCCCTCTCTGGGGACAATCCAAACCCATCGGGATGCTTTCCTGTGTCACCTGCTTCAGGTGACCCTGCCTTGGGAGGGGAGTTGGACTGAATGGTGTCCAGAGGTCCCTTCCAACCCTAATGATTCAGTGATTCTCTGAAAAGCATTGGCAGAACCACTGGGAAAGAGCTCAGGAAAAGGACAGGAGAGACCCAGCAGAGGAGAGTTACAGCTGCCACCATGAATGTGGAGAAGGATGTCACCTCCTGACACCACAGGGAGCATGATGTGAACAGGAGAGGCAAAAGAGCATGAGGAAGAAGGACGAGGACATTCAGATCAGGTGTGGGGTAGAGGCAGCAAAGCAAACCGAGTCTACAAACCGTGGTGTCCAATGCCATGGAGGAGAGCTGGATCTCAGCTGCAGCTCACCCAGAGGAGAGGCAGGACGTGGCTTTTTTAGCTGGTTTGTTTTTTATAGATGTCAACTTCAAATGTAGAATCTTTTAAAGGACTCAAACCATTCTGTTCTTGAAGTTTTGAAGGTTTCAGTGTGAAATTTCTGGGTTTTTTTAAAACATTAGTTTAGCTGCTTTGCGAGAGTAATTAATGTGAAGCAGAATTTTTCATTTAATTTTAAATGATCTTTTAATTTCTCATCTCTCAAAAATACCAAAGGAATGTTATTTGAAGGGGCGACCCTGGAGGAAATGCACTGCTTTTTTTTGGCTTTTTCCTCCACCTTCCTTTTCAGTATTTCAGGTATTAATTCTCAGCAATTCTTTTTTGATCCATTTTTAAAAAAAATAACTTAAAAACCTGTTCTTTGAAGGGTCAGCAAGGAGTGTTCCCCCAGATTCACCTTCCTTGTTAGCAAATCAAGTATTCATTTCTGGTAATTTAGAGCCAGGTTAAAAGGAATGAGAGACAAATGATGAAACAACCTGATTGTTACTGCCTGTGTCCTTCAATTTGAGCTTCTTTTCTAGATAGTGGAAAGAAATTATAGTTTTAAGATTGAATTAATTTGAGACATCCAGTTAAGGATTTAGAATGTGGAGCTGCTGGAGCGAGTCCAGAGGAGGCCACAGAGATGCTGCAGGGCTGGAGCTCCTCTGCTCTGGGGANCGTATCTTCCTGGTGACTCTGAAGGAGGGCTGGAGCGACTGTCTCAAGAAGACAATTCACAGACATCCACATCCAGCCTGAAGTATCCTGCCCAACTAGGATTTATTTGTCCCAGTATTGCCATCCAGGCATTGGCTGATCCTTGTCCCTCCTCCTTGGTTGCACATGATCTCCCTGATCCCGTTTGGGGTTGAGCTGCTGTGGGACCACCTGAATGTACTACCCCAGCAGAACAATCTGTTCTTCCAGAACAGCCCGAAAACATCTGGGAAGGAGCCACGTGTGTAGGAAATCCCCACCATTGTCCCACAGCTTGGGGTTGAGCGGGGGCATTGTCCCTTCTGCTCCCGCTCAGTGCCCGAATGGAACAGGTGTTCGGCAAGTGCTGATCCCAAGAGATCTCGTGAGCTCCTGTGAGTCCCGCTGGCTCATCCGATCCAAGAGTCTGGCACTGGGATTCAATAGAGGGGAAGAGAAATAACAGTTCATTGTGTGAAAAGTGGAAGCAAGCAATAAAAGCAGAAAACACCACATTTAGACTTTGGCCGGGGTACCAGGGTTAGCTGCCCTTGATGAGAGGTCAGAGTTCTGCTGACATGAACTAAAATCAAGAATAAGTAAAAGTTGGAAGGATGTAAATCTCGGGGGGTAGAGCAAAAGCAGCGGAAAAAGCGGGATCATTAATAAATTTAAAGGGAGGGCAATAATGAAAAACTGGCTGAGTTATTGAACACCTTAAAAAATTATCCTAACGAAGAAAACTATAAGAGTGGTTTGAACAGGATTCAAAGCGAGGAAGGAAGTCACTATATAAAAAAAAAAACAACCTAATGGGTAAAGAACAAATGAAGGAATTCTTGAAAAAGAAAATGGAAGGAACAGAGAGCAGCTTTGCTGATCATGTTGGCAAGTTGGGTGTTAGAGAAAGAACTGAGAAACCAAGTGTATCACCTCCCAAAGGCATCTGATGCTAACTGGGATGAATAAGGGAGAAAAGACTGGGGTAATATCCCTGACAAGGCTTTTTTTCCCTACTACTCAAAGCCAGAAGGAGAGAGTCACTCCAGGTGAGACTTTGTGCCTTCTAATACAATGGAGCAAATGTTAGGCACAGTAATTGCACAGCTGTGTGGCACAGGGATTGCAGACTAAAGGCCAAATAAACACACCATGCCAGAGAAACCTGACGGCTTCTGCTGTTTGTCAGATATTGACACAATGCTTGATTTGGCTTGGAAAGTTATTTAAAAGGATTTGAGAAAGAGACATTGTTGGATGAGCAAATGCTGGCCACAGATTCAGTAATAAACACTGGAAAACTGACAGAGAATATACCTGTTGAAATGTGGAGACATCTGATTTGGTTTAGTGTATTTTAAGGGGGGTTTTTTAAGAGTGTAAAAGGCACGTTAATGAAAATCAAAATTGTTAATCATTTGGAAGGAGCTGGGGGCATCAGAAAGGAGAGAGAAATGGTATCAAGGGGCCTGGAAATGTTAGCAATGGTCAGAGAAATGAAACCTGTACTGGAGGAAAAAAGCAAATGTTGCATATCAAGGATTTAATAATCTCAAGGAAGTGTTTTATTAGAAATGTAAAACAGGGAAACGGTGGTGTAGAGGAAAATGAATTGTGCCCTAGGATGGATGGGAACACTGGGATGCAAGTGGGTGTTGGACACATGGATAGCCCCACACTGAGCTCGGGAGGCTGATGCATTGAAGTGCCTTAGTGTTTGCAGAGTTGGGCACTGTACTGAGGAAGAAGGGTTTGCATGGAAACTGGAAATTAAAAAGATTCCAAGACCTGCAGTCGCTGGAACTTATAGTGAGGTTCTTCTCCTGAGCTGCCAAGTCCAGATCCAGCTGTAGACTGAAACCTCTTCAAAGCTCATGGTGACTTTGCTGGTCCATCTCTCAGCAATTGGCTTTTGGGTGTCAATTTTTGGGTGTGTCTTGCCTTAGATCCTGGTTTTTTTGTGGATATTCCTAGTTCTTTGTCTGATTTGTCTTCATGGATGCTGAGCTTTGCTCAGCCTCTTTCTTCAGACAGGAAGATGTGAAAGATGGGGAAGAAAAGTTTGGGTTGTTGAGGAGACTGGATGCATATGAATTAACCAGCCTAGGAAATCTCAGCTGGTTGTCTTTAAACTGCTTGTGTACCTGAACTCCTCCTTGGAGATGGAGCCTTGGGATGAGATGTGGGAGGTGGAGGAGTCACCTGGTGTGGCTGTGATCACATAATCAAGGGACATAAATACCAGACAGTCTTTGTGAGGAGACAAAAGGACTGTTAACATCTGTTCAAACCATGCCTAATCCTTGTGATACACATCTGTTCTTGGCATGGTGTTCCTTTTGTGTAATCAATCATGTCAGTTCTACGTTGGGGTTTGGCAAACCAGTCTTGCCACACTGTCTCCTCTGTCTGAGGTGATGAAAAGAATCATAGAATCACAGAACACCCTGAATTGAAAGGGACCCACAAGGATCATCAAGTTGGCCCTGCAAAGGACAACTGTGGAATCCCACCATGTCTCTGAGAGTGTTGTCCAAATGCTCCTCAAGCTCTGGCAGACTTGGTGCTGTGACCTCTTCCCTGAGGAGCTTGTTCCAACAATCCTGGGGGTGAAGAACCTTTTTCTAATATCCAGCCTAAACCTTTCCTGATGCATTTCAGGCCATTCCCTTGGGTTCCATCACTGGTCACCAGAGACAGGAGAAACAGCAAATCTGTTTATGAGTTTCCTGGCACAAGCATGCAGATCAGGCTGGCCGTAAAACTTTAAGCTTCACCTCAAAAAGAAACTCAAAGTTATTTTCCCTGATATTGCCAGAACTGGGAGTAAAGGGCAGTGCTGATCACCTAAAACCTGGGATCTTTAAAACGATGTCATTGGTAAATGCCTGGCTAAGGCACTGGAAATACCCTTGGAAACAACTTTGTGCCGAGATTCTAGAGGTACTTCTGACCTCTTTCTGCTGCTGAACCATGCACAGTTTGGAAGACCCAGATGTGGCCGTTGGATTTCTTCATGGAAAGGGTTATTAGGCATTGGAAAAGGCTGCCCAGGGAGGTGGTGGTGTCCCCATCCCTGGAGGTGTCCAAGGAAAGACTGAATGTGGCACTCAGTGCTCTGGTCTGGGTGACAAGGTGGGGATCGGGCACAGATTGGGTTCAATGATCTTGGAGGTCTTTTCCAACCCAAATCATTCTGTGGTTCAGGGTTGTCACTTCAGCAGACCGCAGCTGGGTGTTGAACAGTGTGTGGCAGAAGTGGCCTCTCTGCCTCTGGTTTCTCAAGCCCTCAGTTGCATTTTAGAGAAGACCAACCCTACCTTTCTTTTGGAAATGGAAACCAATCCTCTGCATTTGGGCTTCTCTGCTCCCTGCAGTGGGTGAGTGCTTTGATGTCACAGTGCACTCACCAGCATCCCAGGGGAACTGTCACAGTAGGAGTACGCTGAGGAACTCTGAGAACTCGCTGATGGGAGTCAATAGGATATGTTAGGGAAGGGATAAAACATGGGCATCACCATGTCCCTGTCTCTGCTCACCAAGACTGTTCAAGTTGAAAAAGCCCTCTGAGATCATCAAGTCCAACTGTTCCCCCAGCATTGCTGAGGCCACCACTGAACCATGTCCCCAGGTGCCACATCTTGAACATTTCAATGGATGGTGATTCCACCACTTCCCTGAGCAACCTAAGAATCTGATGGATGCTCCACATGCTGTCCATCATCTTGTTTTATTCTGTTGTACTCGTGTACAACTGTCCTCCTAAACAGAAAGCAAAAAACATCACTCAGGTGTTGGAACAAAGCGTGGAGCTGAGGTCCCAAGCCCAGTAATGTCTGTCAGGTTTGAGGTCCTGATCCTATAACCGGATCCTTATGGCTCAGTCCCTGTTCTCTGAAGTTCTGCTGACAACAGGAGCTTTGGTCTTCAGCTTCATAAATGCACTTGTTATTTGGCATTTGCCACAAGTGTCACTCTTGGAAAAGAAATAACGTTTCTCAACCATGTTTTGTCTCATGTTGAACAGACTCAAGTTCACAATTTAAACGCATGGAGACTGATGTATCAACTGGAGAGACATCGTCAACAGAAGAAATGCTTTTAAAATTAAGAACCATTAAAAAAACCTACTCCTACTTTTTAGCAATTTCGGTCAATTTTTTTTCCACCTGTGGTTGATGGCTGAAAAACTAATTAGATAATGTATCTGCAATAGCAGGAGGATTTGCTGTAGGTGAATCTTATCCCTGAGACTAATTCTTATCCTCCAGAAAGCTGGGCTTCTTTATTACCCAGGTTAAGTGCAATGTAATGCTTTGCATTGGAGGCTGTACCTGGAAATGCAACTTGGATTGTTGTACTTTGAAGAGTGACTTGTTTCAACCTAATATGGACCCACCTATAGAAAAAGCAGTACTTTATTTCGAAAAACCCCCCATGATAAACTAATAAAAAACTCCCACCCAAAAAAAAAGAAATCCCACCAAAAATCATTAAAAACCTGAGAACAAGAACAAGTTTTTATTTACTAAGATCTGCCTTACATGGATTAATGAGTATTTAAGTTTCTTGGAAGGAAATCCAGTGATCACAAAAGGGAAGAGCTGGTAATGTTAAAATAGTTAGAGGTTCTACCAGATCCCAGAAAACATCTCTGATGATGGGACAGTCCGGATGGCTGCAAAGGATGGATCACATTAAACTGGCACTAAGCTGGGTCTTAAATACAACACAAGCCTGAGCCAAGGAGAGTGCAGAGAACCTTTGGAGAAGCTGCCTTACCTTTGCTAAATCCCAGAATAAAGTAGGCTGGAAGGGACTTTGGAGGTTCTCTGGCCCTACCACACACTCAGAGCCAAGCTCAGCGGATCAGGTTTTTCAGCTGAGTTTTGAACATCCCCAGGGTTGGCTCTTCCTCCATCTCTAAGATCCCAGTCTCTGATCATCATCATGATGATGAATAATGTTTTTCCACAACAAAACTGTCATTTCTCATGCTTCCACTTGTGTCTGCCACATCTTAGTGCTTTGACAAGCATTTCTGGGAAGTCTGTCTCTCTCTATACCAGACTTACACCATGTCCTAGGTAGTTATAGAGAATGGCGTAGATGTTCTGCAGGTTCAACAGTTCTAGAGCTCTCATCCTCCCCCTTCACATCAAGCACCTCTAGAATCATGGATGGGACCTTAAAGACCCTCTGATTCCATGGGCAGGGACATCTTCTACTAGACCAGGATGTTCCAAGCCCTCTCCAACATTGGCCTTCTATTTTGTCCTACCATCTTGGTGGCATTGCTGGACTCATTCCATCAGTTCAGTGTCTTTTTTGGGCTATGAAGTGAAACCTGGCCACAGTGTCCAGATGTGCTCCCAGATGTGCTCCCAGAAGAGCCAAGCAGAAGGGAGTTATGGCTCCTCTGGGCCTCTTTAGGACACTCTTGCCAGTTCATTTTAGGACGTGGGTGATGTTCTTTGCTGTGTGGGCTCAGTGTGAGTCCTGTTCAACTTCTTGTCCACTACCACCCCCACATCCACTTCTGCAAAGCTCCCGCATGGAGGTTCAGTGTCCCTGACACCAGGTTGGTGTTTTTTTCTCCTAGGGGTCACATAAGCCAAGTTCCCCAGACTTTTGGGGTCCTCCCAAATGCCAGTCCTGCCCTGCAGCACACCAGCTGCTCACTGGGCACCTCACTGAGGGTGCCCTTTGTCACCAACCCAGTCACTGATGATGGTTTCTGAGTAGTGCTGCCCTTCCTCTGCCATGCCAGCCCTGGGGCTCAGCCTGGTCTCCTCTTGCTTGGAGTGAGAAACATCCAGATCACAGGCATGGACACCAAAATGAGAGATCAAGTAAGTGTGAACTTCAAGGGAGGACTTGAGAGAAACCAACACTATGCTTGTTTCTGCTCAGGACCCTGATTGTCCTTACCCATGAGGAACAGGACATGGGCACCACTAAAGAGAGGCGATATCCGTATGGTAAATCCCAGAATCACAGCATGGTTTGGGTTGGAAGGGACCTTAAAGCTCATCCAGTCCCACCCCCTGCCATGGGCAGGGACACCTCCCACTACACCAGGTTGCTCCAAGCCCCGTCCAGCCTGGCCTTGAATGTTTTCAGAGATGGAGCATTTACCCATTCATCTACCCAGTAAATTCCCAAATATGTGCTCTACCTGTTTTGTTTGCAGGGAATTATTATATATTCACAGGCACGTGGACAAGTTGCTTTCCAGTTTAGTCTTTGTCTCCTTTTATTAATCAAAAGTCTCAATTTTTGTAGTTTTCCATAAAATGCTTCAGCTTGGTCAGGCCATAAATACTCCTTGTTAATTAAGATCACATTGACATTTAAAAAATATTTTTATTTATTGAAAAGGGTGCAAAGCAAATTCAAATGAGCTTTTTTAGAGAAACATGGTTAGATCTTGCAAAATAATGATTCTTCTTCCTTGCTAGAAACTCTCACCTTTTCTGGGAAAAATTTCAAATGAAATCATTTTTTTTATGATTTCCCTGGAAGACACACCTGGGTTTTTCAACCAGCTGCATTTCCAAATGTTACAGGTGATCTTTAAATTTTTCTGCTGTCTGAAAGGAATGACTTTTCAAAAATAGAAGCCACTTGTGTGGGAAGAGAAACTCCCAGTAAATGTCTGAACCCTGAGTAATCGACAAAAGCCACACAAAAATTGACACTCGAATTATTCAGGTGACAGAGAAGTCACAGATGTTTCATGCTGAGTGGGGTAAATGAACTGTCACTGCTGGACAGGGTAGATTCTTGATAATATAAAGCATTTAAGTCGAGTCTGGAAGCTTCTCACCTCTCAAACAGTGGTTATTGGCCTGATGCTCGATCCATTGAGGCGCATTCCCTGAGAGATCTCCTACCTCAGCTCAGGCTCCTTTTACAGTGATGCCTGGATTCTTCTCATTCTTCTACATCCCCAACGCAGAGGAGGCTGCAAAAAAACCCCTTCCAAAATAACAAGACAAGTGTGAGGGACAGAGAGTGAAGGCTGATGTGAACAGATGTTAATGCTGCAGATGAAGAGGGCTCCAAGAGAGCTGGACAAGGACATGAAGGGACAGGACACAGCGAATGGCTTCCCAGTGCCAGAGAGCAGGGTCAGATGGGATATTGGGAAGGAATTCTTGGCTGTGAAGGTGGTGATGTCCTGGCACAGGTTGGGCAGAGAAGCTGTGGCTGCTCCATCCCTGGAAGTGTCCAAGGCCAGGTTGGACAGGGCTTGGAGCAACCTGGTCTAGTGGAAGGTGTCCCTGCCCATGGCAGGGGGTGGAACAAGGTGACCTTTGAGTTTCCGTCCAACCCCAAACCATTCTGTGGGATTTTGACTAAGGGTTCACACACATGATCACACAACTTCGTCTGTGGGAAGTTCAATAGCAGAGGTTTGATGGGGTGTAGAAGTACAAGACTTGCCTGCCTGCTCTAGTTTAGTCTTTTCAAGATATGGATTTGAACTGTAATGGAAGTTGAAAAACAGAGACCAGGTTCCCTGGCAGAGTCCAGATCGAGTAGAATGGCCCCCATGAGGAGTTCAGTCTTTCCCATGGATGGACTCCCACAAGCTTTCCTGTAGAGCTGTTGACCCCTTATACTAGATGCAAGCCTACACAGTGATGACCTTGCTCTTCTGGGTCAAGGATCCCACAGGAATGGCCTCTGGACCCTGAAAGGTGGGCTGGCCACAGGTGGCAAAGCGGTGCCGTACGAAGAGAACTGTAATGGCTCATACACTGACCTTACGTTTCAAAGATTCCTGTGGAGGATCTGAGATGTAAAATTTGCTGAAGGCATTCCTTCAGGATCTCCAAATCCCTGCCCTCCCAATAAAAGCCCTCTATGACCCTGATCTCTCTGCGAGTAATTGGTTTCTAAAAAAGAAGGTGCTTAGTGCTGTGGGTGGTTTTGGTGCACAATGGCTGTGTAACTAATAGAATCAGAGAATGACGGAATCATTCAGGTTGGAAAAGATCTCCGAGCTCATCAGGTCCAACCTTTGAGAATTCCAGTCCACACAGGAATGGGATTTGCCACTGATTTTGTATCTAACTCCAGCTAAGCGATTTTATTTTGTTGTCGTGAGTGTGTTTTCTTTGCAAAGAGGAAGTGTGAGAGGTAGCAGGAAGGCTCTTACAGGTGAATTATGAAAGAACAACTCTTCTCCCATCATTTATCATCCACTTGTCTGTCCTTATTTCATTCCCAAATCTCAATGATCTTGCTGTTGAGCATCCATCTGTGACTTTGACATCTCCCACGAGCTTGAAAACATTTGGGTTAGGACTCACCAAATTTTCCTTTATTGAGATGATATTTCACTGAAAAAAAAATAAAATAATGGATCTGAATCTCAGTCATCAATGCCAGGACTAAGAAACCATCAACCAAACATACAGAAATCCTTCATCTTTGCTGCAGTTCCACTGATTTCCCTGGAGTTACCCAAAAGATAGATGTGATTCCAAAGGGCTGTCGAATGGGTTGGATCAGGAAAGTTTTCCAGAGCTCTGCAGGCTTTTATTCAAGAGGAAAAGATTACTTGGACTGCCTCTCCACTTGTACAGGTGTGATTCCAGAGGAGTCAGATTTATACCTGAGTTAGATTGGCACAAGCAAGGGAAGGATTGGACAAATTGTGCCTAAAGTCCTGGTGGATTTGAGAGCCTTCTCCAGCAGCTTAGGTAGCTTTTCTTTCTATCCTTAGCAACACAGACCTGATTAACCCTCTGAGCTGTGGTCAGTCATTTTGAGGACAGTTTGATTGACAGCAGGTAATTAACCTGCTCATGCTTTTCCCGGCGTTATCCAGGGAGTTTGATCCTGTAGGTGCCTGGTTGGATGCGTTGCTTTTTATTTTTTCAATTAATATTCATGTTTTGTTGATTTATTTTTAATCCTTTGGATATTCTGTAAGAAAAAGCCATCTTGAGCAAGAGGGATGAAGTATTGCAGTGTAAGTACAAAAATATGCATTGAGACTCCTCTTATTTGTCTATAAAAATATGTATTTGGGCAAGATGAGCATTTTTGTTGCCTTGGCTGATCAACAGTAGAAACCTTTAATAATTCTGACACTTAAAATGGTTTGTACTAAACTTCTCTGTGTGGGAACCGCTTATATTTCCTGCGACGTGTTTGTGGAAAGCTCTTTATTGACATGATAAAAGCAGATTTGACAGACCATCTAGGCTTGGGTGGGCAACCAACTCTATCACCCAAAACTTAGTGGATTGTATTCCTTTACATTGCTGATCCCTTCACAATCCCATGAAATTATTACAAAAATTAGTATTGGTAAAGTATATTATGATTTGTTCTGTATTTAAATTCTTTTGTACTTCTTGCACATGATTTAAGAGCTTGAAAAATGTAGAATAAATCCTTGGGAAGCAGATTTTTGTCAGTGTATTGCGGATCAGTTTGTCCAGTGGCTACAGTTTGGATAATGGGTTTGTTTGGAAATTACGCTGACTGTGTCTGAAAGTTCTAAAGTGGACCTTGTGCAAAAAAAAGTGAAACCCACCTCTCTGAAAGCTGTTGAAAACTAGAGAAATGAGAAATTTCTTTTCCCTGGAAGTGATGAGTTTGAGTGATAGATTGACCTATAACTGGGAAATAAAGAAGTGAATAATTGCTTGGTGGAATATGCACGTGGAAAGAATAAATCATGCTGAAAACTGTTTGGTGTGCCTGGATATACCAAAAAGCGGGGATTTTTCAAAATAATAGTCTCTCTGTATTTTCCCACCTAGCCCATGTTAAACTTCCATTTACTGCATGAGGCAACTGTAGTGCAACTTGAGAGTTGCACAGTGAGAATACAAAGGGTTTGTTCTAAAATGGGGAGAAGATCAGCATTTGCAGCTTTTCGAGTGCTGTACTTCTGCAATCCGGGACAAAATTCCCACTAATGACAGTGGGCACCAAATTGACCTTCCAAAGAATAATTTGTGATTAGTGCAACTATCGAAACTAGAACTTCACTCAGCTGCTGCAAGAGGGGTAACCAGGAGCAAAGTGAAGGAGGCAAACAATTATAAACATGTTTATCATTTTCTAAGTCATTTGTGAACAATGAAAAATCTTCCTTGTGAGAGATTTTTTAAAAGGTGCCATAGAAAACTAAGAACATAACCTGGGAAGTAAACTGGATGTGGTTGTAGCCAGAATTACCTTCTGCAAACTACAATCCTACTGTGTTCCTTACTCACAATTCAAGAGGTTTTGGGACCACCTGTGAGCAGAGGGATGGTCAGAAGAGACATCCCTAAATGCCGTTTTTAGAGACTCCATTTAAGGCTGAGGAATTAACTCAGAGTAAACTGTGGAGTCACTGTTCATATTCATAAATAAGCATCTGTTGTGCTTGTATTTTAGCAGTTGTAAATATTGTTAATTTTTTTTTTCCATGTCAAAATCAAAGTGTGTTTTTCTTTTTATTACATAATAATTTCTTTCCATGTGAGGTTTGAATTTTTAAGTGATTGACTTCCAGGACAATGCCTTTGGTAAAGGCAAGTAAGGAAGAGTCCAGTCTCTTCTCCACTTGTCTCCATCATGGCAAAGACATTCAAAACTCTTGTGTTCAAAAGGTGGGGGTTCGACCACAACACTGAAACACCAAAATCAGTTTAGCTTTAAAAATGCAGGATAGCCATAGTTCCAACACAAACTGGGCAGATCCTTCTCCTCTCACCTGTGTTTACCAGCTTCAAATATTTCCACACTTTAGCAGGACCAGGGTTTTCTTTAGTTCTCTTTGAGGTCTTTTGATATTTGTTACAGTTCTTTGCATAACTGCTGTAACTCTTTCATCCAGAACTTACCTCGTGGCATGACCATGTGCAGCTGTTCTAAAACCAGACCAACTCTGCCCCTCTACCCTGGCTCAGAGCTGGTTGTGTGCTACAAAGTGTAATCACCGCATGAACAAATACACTTTTGGTTTGGTTTTTGTTGCGCTTCAGTTCACGGGGTGAAAGGGTTGCATGAGAATCTCAGTGCTCTGCTTGTAAAAATAAAGCTGAAATAATCACTGGCTCTGATAATTTTGGAGGAAACCTCAAAAGGATAAGCAAGGAAGACACAAAACTCAAAAAGACAACAATACACTTCTTGTGGGTTTCGCTTGGGGTCTGACTCATGCCCTTTGTGCCTCGGGGGTGACTAACACTGACTGGATTCTCACTGGCATCTGCAGGACGAGGAGGGTTTGACTGTGAAGAGAAGGGTTGTGGTTGCCCTTCCTGCTGTGCTTCCTCGTGTCCACCTGAGCCATGACCACCACGTTGGTACAGTCTGCTCTTGACCAAGCACGAGTGGCAAAAGTGTTGTGAGGAGCACAAACTTTGCTCCCACACTGGTCAGGCACTGATTCTGGTGAAGGGCCTGGAGGAGAAGTGTGTGAGGAGAGGCTGAGGGTGCTTGGTGTGTTCAGCTGGAGAAGAGGAGACTGAGGGGAGACCTCATTGCAGGGACAACTTCTTCATGGGGGACAGTGGAAGGACAGGCACTGATCTCTGCTCTGTGGGGACCAGGGACAGGACTCCAGAGAATGGCCTGGAGTTGTGTCAGGACAGGTTGGATCTCAGGAAAAGCTTCTCCCCCAGAGGGTGGTGGGCACTGACCAGGCTCCCCAGGGCAGTGGGCACAGCACCAAGGCTGCCAGAGCTCCAGGAGTGTTTGGATGATCCTCTCAGGCACATGGAGTGACTCTTGGGGATGGTTCTGTGCAGGACCAGGAGTCAGACTCGATGATCCTTGTGGGTCCCTTCCAACTCATCATATTCTGTGATTCTGCATGACCCAAACAAACCCTACTCTCTTTTTTCTTCTCTTTGCAGTTACCTTTAAGCAAGAGGGATGTCTCAGGTGCCTGCTGACCTCCTGTCAACCACCAGCTCCTACAACTATGAGCCCCCCCTTCCCTCCGTGGCTCGGGCGAGTGCTCTCACCAAGGTACCTCCAGCCAAGAAAATAACCTTCTTCAAGAGTGGAGACCCTCAGTTTGCAGGAGTCAAGATGGCCATCAACCAGCGAAGCTTCAAGAGCTTCAACGCTCTCATGGATGACCTCTCCCATCGGGTCCCTCTGCCATTTGGGGTGCGGACCATCACCACCCCACGAGGAATACATTGCATCAGTGAGCTGGACCAGCTGGAGGATGGAGGGTGCTACCTGTGCTCCGACAAGAAGTATGTGAAGCCAATTGGCATCACTCCTGGGGGACACAGGCCAGCCCCTCCACGAAACGCCCGTCCCTCCAGTACCATGAGAAGACTGGCTCAGGAGGCCAAGCTGGAAGATTATTCCACACCTTTCACTCACCATGGCCCCAGAATACCCAAGAAAATCACTCTGGTTAAGAATGGGGAAAGTGGCTTTCGGCGCTCGATTATCTTGAACCGCAGAAACGCCCGGAGCTTCAAAACCCTCCTGGATGAGATCACAGAGATTCTGCAGTTCCCAGTGAAGAAGCTCTACACTATTGATGGGAAGAAGGTAATTTATCTGATACCTGGACCTGGTCAGTTGTTCACACAGGTGTTACCACATCAGCCTTTGCATTCCCAGTGATGCAAATCACAGGGCTACCAGTAGTTTATCCACATCACCTTAATCATTTGGGCTTTGTCACATTAATGACTTCCCTATTAATTGCTCAAAAGTCTGATGTAGGAGAATCTTGTTCAGCCACTCAAGACCTTCACACAAATATCATTTTGAGTCAAAGGGTTCAGATGCTCAATGTTTTTCAACTGTTTATAAAACCCTAAATAAACTCCTAATAATGGAGTTTCCTGCCCTATCCAGGGAGGCATTGTCCCCAAAAAAGGCTTAACTTTCCCACAGGTGACCACTGGGAATTCAGCCGAGTCAGATGGCCCTTAGGTAGGACCTTGTGGTTGCAGAGTTCCTCACAGAACAGGGTCCTGCTTATGATGTGGGATCCTCAACATTATGGTGAAATAACTAATAAATGCATAAGGAATTAGGGTATGAGTGGGATCAGGAGGCACTTGTGTGTCAATGATTTGGTGAATGTGCCAGTTGGGGTGGACCCTTCTAATGAATTCGGGGCATGACAACTCCTTAGTTCTCCTGTTCCCAAAGGAATTTCCTGACACAGCTGAGATTCTCTTGACTCTTTGTAACGCAGACTAACCTTTACTTCCAATTTTAATGAGGAGGTCTCACATGTTATCCTGACTTATCCCCAGAAAGGCAGCCAAGTGGAGCAGTTATCCTCCTCCCTGACACTTTTCCCACCCTTACAGGGCTGCCTGCCAGCTCCTCAGAGGGGACAATACCACCACTCCTGGTGTCACTTTCTGAGCCAGGTGACTGAAATGACTCGGGTTCAAATGACCCACTCTCCAGGAGGGGAAAAAGATGGAGAAATATTTTTAACCCAGCTTGGCACAGGGAGAGGAATGTGCAGTAAGGAGGGACAGAGGGAAGGAATAATGTGCTTTAATCCATCCTTCCTGGTGGAGGCAACATGCCACATCACAGTGCTTTCTGCTAAACCCCCCACTCTGCAAAGAACTTCCTGTTCTCACCTGGAGGATCCCAGGAAAATGTCCTTACCAAACATCCTCTAGCTTTCTCAACTTTACTTATCTAGAGGCTCAAAGAGTGTCAGCCTGACTGAGTCACATGAGATGAAACCTCAAGGAAAGGATGGTGCCACTCCACATGTGCAAGACAAGTGAAACTGAGGGTCCTGTAGAAGCTCAGGATTTATGAAAAGGGACACAGGAGCAAGGGAAGAAACCCATGCATGACCTAGGTCAAACCAAAGAGATATTTAATCTTAAATTTTATATCTTGTTTATGGGCTTGTCTAAGTGCAAGATGAGCAAGATGACCATCCTACTGTAGGATTCATCTTTCCTAAGTGTGTCCAAAGCCTATGCTTCTCCTAATAAGAGAAAAAAATGGTTTCACTTTTTAACAACTGCACGGTAGACAAGACATATCCCATGCTATAGATTGTTTCAGCAGGGTTGACAGATTAAGTCATATGAGGAGTGGTTGAAGGAGTTGTTTAGTCTGAAGAAAAAGAAGATCAGGGGGAACCTTCTCACTCTCTACAGCTCTCTGACAGGTGGGTGGAGCCGGGTGAGGGTCAGCCTCTTCTCCCAGCATAAAAATGATAGGACAAAAGGCATCACTCTGCACCAGAAGAGGTTCAGGTTGAACATCAGGAAGAATTTCTTCATGGAAAGGGTTGTCAAGCATTGGAAGAGGCTGCCCAGAGAGGTTTGGAGTCCCCACCCCTGGAGGTGTCCAAGGAACGACTCAATGTGACACTCCATGCTCTGGGCTGGGTGACAAGGTGGGGATGGGGCACAGGTTGGACTCGATGATCCTCAAGGTCTTTTCCAACCCACATTGTTCTGAGAAATGAAAAGAAACAGGCACTTTAGGTGGCCACTGTCCAAGTAACTGTCTAAATGGCTGCAGGTATCTGGAGCTGGATTCGTTTCAGGTTCAACCACCTGAAGTCAGCGCCTAAATGCTTCCGTAAGTGGGATGAGTTCCTGAGCTCCCACAGAGATGTTGAGAAGAAGCTGACAGTCCCCTGAACTCAGAGCTGGCCACAATAGGTGCCTACAGGCCTTCAGAATCACTGAGCTTCTTCTCTGTCAGCTTCCATCAAATTATTTTCAAGGCAAAGTTTGCTGGATACCACAACTATAGCACTAAATTGGAAGTGTTAGAGCAGGATTTCATTCTTTTCTCTCCACTCTGCTAAGTTCTTGACATCTTCCCTGGTTTAGAGTAACAACCTCTAAATATTTCAGTTTTCGGGCCTGGGACCATTCACTGTTGGAGGTTTGGATAGGCCCAGCCTGTGGTTGAGCAGGTAAGCTCAACAACCCAACCAAACCCAACCCTGCTACCAAGATGTCTCATAATCTAGGGATAAGTATTTTAATTTGTCACTGATTCCTCCAGTTTTTGAGACTTGGGCTGTTCAGTCCACATGGACATAAATAATCTTGTGTAGTGATTGCAACATCGTCTCCACTTCTATTTTTGGGAATTTTCGCTGGTTTCCCTAAAGAAAACTTTTGCCTTCTGCTTCTTGGTGCAGTTCTCTTTGTGTTCCTTAGAGTAATTCCCCACAATTTTCCTTCTGGTCATTATAAACACTGATATTTTAGGTGCAATGTGTATTAAACACACATTTTATGAACAGAATGCCTTCAATATTATTCAACATTCATCTTTCTTTTCATCTGAATATTCACAGGCATCTTTTACATTTGCAGCTCTGCAGTCGTGGTCATCCTGTCTAAAGGTCTAATATATATAATAAATACTATATCATATCATATCATGTTATATTATATTACAGGACATGGCACTTAGTGCAATAGTGGTGTTTGGTCAAAGGTTGGACTCTTTGATCTTGGAGGTCTTTTCCAACCTTTCCCCGTTTTCCATCTGAAGAAATGTGGGTGTGGATGAAACAGCATCACTTAATCTCTCCACAGTCCCTTGGGATTCTTTTTTTTTCCTATATGAAAATTTTCATTACTCTCTTGTCAAAAAGTGGTTGATCTTCTGTACCTTAACAATTTTACTTTCACTCCTTTGGTTCCTGTGCAGAATATCTCAGTGAGAGGTGACTATGGGTCCAATCTCAGCAACGTTATCATCTCATATAAATAGCCAGGAAATATGGGATTATTATTATTATATTTCCTGGAGAATCTTTCACAGTGATTTTTTTTGGGAATTCTTTATTTCAATCACTTACCTCCAGCTTTTTAACTGTTCAGTACTGTTCATGTGAAGGCCATTCTTTTTAGGGCTTCCTGTTACTTTAGGCTTGTGTGCAAAGTATTTAAACCATCAAGAAAAGTCATTCTGTCCTGGATTTTTCAATCTTTTCCATTCATACAGATTCTCCAAACCATTTCCACTCTTCTTCTAAGTTTTCTTGGCATATCTCATCCTCAAGACTCCACTATCGAGCTCCTGACACACAATGTCTGAGTTTTCCCCACATGTAACAGTTCCATTGAGGAGTGAAAATAATGAATTCAATGCAAAATTTTGTGTCATTTTCTGGAATAACAGCCCCCAGCTGGTCCTGAAGTTTAATTTTAACTGCAAATCTTGCCATTATATTTACATTTGCTTCTGATAGAGCCAATGGAAACAAGCCTCTGTTCTTCCACAGCTGTTGAAAGGCATCTGAGTGTTTCATATTTTTGGGTATTTCCTTCTTTCTCATATTATTCTCTTTGAATAGTATTTCAATTTCTCTTTTAATAATTTTGTAAACTGGTTTTTATCATGTTTATGTATTTTTTTCTTTTTTTTTTTGCAAGATTTATTACAGGTGTCTTTATTTTTGGGAAAAAACGGTTAGGACTGAGGGGAACAGTAACTTCTGACATTTATTCCCATCTGGACTGTTGCTTTATCGACTTTGTCCAACTTAGAGTAACATAATTCACAGATTTAACAGCAGGTTCACAAATCCTCTTTTGCAGCCAGTTTTTTCTTGATCTCTTGAAAACCAAGCACAGAACAAAGGGGAAAATCTCCTGTCCTACAGATGAATCGATCTACTCCGTCAGTGGAAGATTCACAGACCTCTGAGTGTGTCCTCTTCAATCTCTCTTTGTTTTCTCTTACTATAATAACTCCAGATCCAAACTGAAATCTAAAATGTGTTAAACCACCTTTGCAACATAATATATGGTTAGCACATACTGCCTCAGTGGCTCTACTTTATAGAACATATAATACGTAATTATATATAATTATATATAAAATATATGACTTACATAAAATATAATATGCTTCATTTTAATATGTCTGCCATTTTGTTGAGTAAATCCAAGACACTTCAAATTTACATGTCTTGGGGTTCCTATTATACTTTTATGTTCTGCAACCCCAATTATGGGACCTTCGTTGCTCTTGAGCCAGAGAGTCTTTCAGTGCTGTGAACTCAGAATTATCCTGTAATAATTCTGCGCAAGTCAGAGCAGTAGAAACAGAGATCTAAAAGCCTTGATTTCCTTGTTAGTATAAATCCATAGTGGGTCTATTGGTGTTTACATGTTTGCGTTTTCATTTTAAGTCCTGACGCCTTGAGTGAGGTGAAACCAGTATTTTTAATCCTAAGGATCCAGGGCACTTCCTACTAGGAAAGCAGGACTAGTGCCACTGAAGGGAGTAGAAGTTGAAGTGTTTGGGCACTCATTTCACGAGGGGAAAAAACCCATTTTCCCAAACTAATCAAGATTTTTCATGTCAGTTTCTAAACCAAAATAGTAATTTGATGAGTATGAAATGGAAGAAAAATTTCATTTGATTTCAGCTTAGGAAAATCAGTTGCATTTTCAGCAAGAAAAAAGAAGTGGAAATCATAACTTTTTTTTTCAGGTCAAGCCACTCGTTGCTGTTTTCCAGGTGATTAAGTGGAAATAACAGTGAACACTGACAAGTCATTAACTCATCAGTGAAACTTTGTGTGTGTTTTCCCACTAAAATATACAAAGGCCTGGACTTAATTCATTAATTCATCTAAATCTCATCCGTTTATGAGGCATTTAGGATGGGGGGGACATTTTGCCTGTCAGCCTCTATTTATTGATTGTAGGAAGACTGGAAGACAGACTTAGTCTGGGCACACAAATTAACCCAGGCCCAAGTGTCCATGCACTTGTTTTAAAGTACTACAGATATTTAAATATTGGCAAACACAAGACTCATGATTCTGCATCTGAGGATCACTTGGCTGATGACACTGTTGAGAATTGCAGCTTTCCTTGTTTTTAGTGGGGACATCAGTTCTACACTGCAAAAAGAACCAGGTGTGCAGATACTTCAATTAAACAAACAAACAAAAAAAAAAGGTAAAGGAGAATTTGTAGTTTGTCTTCTCCATCAGATGGACTTTCATCTCTGTCCTGAGAAGTTCTTATACAACTTAGTGGGTTTTCTTTCTCCATCGTCTAAACCACAGGAACACACCTATGTGCAGATCCCACCTCTGCCTCTGGAGAGGGAAGAATGCCTTTAGGGGCAAAGAGATCATGGAAAGGCCAGAAATTCTCGCAGACTGTCAGGAATGACGTGTAGGATTATGAGACATCGACAGGGGATTTCCCTTACAAATGGCAATTTTCCAGGGTCCACCAGCTGAACAGTCATTAAGACTTCATTAAGACGCAGGAACCCAGCGACATGAGCATGTGTCTGCTCACAGATGTCCTGATTTCTGCCCTTGTGAATCACCAGACCTGCCTTTTACTGACTGTCCTCAATTAATGCAAAGACAATTCCTGCCTTAAAACCCAACGCTCCTTCTCGCGTGGCTTTTGAAACCCCGCTGTGTTATGGCAAACAGTCCACTTAGTTCATGGTGGCAACTACCATGAGCATCTCAAAGGGGGTTTATCAACCTCCAGATGAGTTTTCCAAGGAATGTGGCTGGTTTTATGTTTGTTGGAGTCAGGCCAAGGCTTGGATGTGTTTTTGTTTAGGCGCACTCAAGGCTGACCGTAAGTTGCTACATTCAATGAGTGAATTTGATCCCCCCAGTTGTGTGGAAAGGGATGAGCAGAAAGACTCTCTTTTGCCTCAGACTCTACAAGCAAGACCATTGCAGAACGAGCACTCTATGCCACCAAATTTCCTTGAGGGATGAGAGAATTCCCGTGTGGGTTAATCAGGGGAGCAATCAGGAGCTAAGGAATGCTTCCTCAGACACCACTAACTGGAGCCTGGTAAAAGATTAGCTATTAGCAACTCCTTGGGGTAAGAACCCTCCATTTTCTTCTGGGTTTGTGTGGAGTTTGGCATGAGATGATGCTGTGGCAAGACTGACCATTCTGGGTCAAATCAACATATTTTTGGCCGTGGCCAGTTGGAGCAGTCTTGGAGAAATACAGAAGGGCGCTCATAAAGTGTTTCTTTCCCTGGTGTGTATTCCCAGTCTCCAGCAACCTGTAGGGTAAGATCTTCTTCAGCCCAAAGCAACACCATGGGCTGTTCCAGCAGCCAGAAGAGAATCAGGGCACATGCTCTGACCCTGCCACCAAACGGAGCTATCTATAGACAATCACAACTCATAGCATCCAAAATAGGGTCTAATTCCCACAGCCTCTAATGGCGAGTGGCCACGTTGATGCTGCTTCTTAGTAAAGCTCCCTGGCACGTGCTAACTCCCAGGAATTACTTGGGAAAGTGCCTGTTGATCCAGGCTTTAAATGCATTAAAGACCACTCGGAGAATAGCGGTGCAGACAACTCTGTTCCAGTGCCCTGCATCCAAAAGTAATGTAACTCAGCAGTAAAGGCAGAACTTTTATTTTTAGCTGTTACTAGTAAAGCTATTGGCCTAACTATTATTACTAAAGAGTTCTTGGTAATAATGAGTGCATTTACAGCGACCTCAGGGTGCAAGGCCAGGAAACAGGCTTGTCTGACATATTTCCTGGCTCAGATTTACACATCCATATAGCCATTCCTGGGGCACCTGTAGGCTGCCCGCAGGCATCCTCTGGGCCGCTCGTGTTTGGGCTCTCTACCAAGCTCATCTGTCTTAATGACGGGTGTCATCAAGACCCTGATGGAAGCGCGAGAGGAAAACGGGCGACACGGAGGCAGATAAGCTGATTCCAAATGTGGTGCGTGTATATAAACAACAGGAGGAGAAAGGTGCTAATTTGCCTCCGTGGGATAGTTCATTTTCCTGGCTCCACACTGACACATTCGCTGTGACACTTGGTTTCGTGCCGTGCTCAGGTATGAAGGATTTGCAACCAACTCCAGCCCCTCGTGCGGTGCAAACCGTTGTTACCGAGCGAGCTGTGCCACTTTCCACCCACCACGTGTGTGACTCACGGGCTAAAAACAAACCGCAGGTTTCAGGTTCGATATTCTCTGATTCGCTGCCAAAACCACAATGACTCCGGCGAGATTTACACAAGCGATCTGGAAACCTCGGCAAAACTTTCCATGAACCTGATCCATGAGAAGACTCATATCCAGGTGTGTTTTATGAACCTTGGAGATGCCCTGAAATCATTTGGCCCGGTGCCTTACAAGGTAGAGTTAAATGGACCCAGTGTGCTACCCGTTTTCTTATCTAACATACACCAAATCTAATACTTTCTTATCTAACATTACCAAATGCAAATGATTCCCTTACCCTGAGGAGATTATTATTGAAAGAACAAAATGTAGCAAAGGGTAATTAGTTTCTAATTCCTTTGAATTTAAGCCAGGGCAAAGACATTTCCAATCATATTATTGAGTATATGCAGCAATATTTGTCAACATGATGTGTCTATTTATTCCTTTACCCAGAGTGCTAAAAATAGCAGAATTCCACCCTCTTCTGGAAAAACTGTGCATTTTCTGTAAGTCCTTTCAGTAGAAACCACTGTTTCTGCAATGAAATTTTTCAGGAAAGATTAGAGTTGGTTTTTTTCAGAGGGAAATCTGATTTTCCAAAGCAGATTTTGGAGTTTTGGGGGCAGAGGAAAAGAGAGGATATTTTACATTTTCATCCATTTTCTTCTTCTTTTTGGGCCTCGAACATAGAATTCAGAGGATTCTGCTACAACTCTTAGCAAGGTCTAGGCTGCTGAGGGAGACCTTACTGCTCTCTACAACCACCTGAGAGGAGGTTGTGGTGAGGTGGGTATCACAACAAGTGACAGGACAAGAAGAACTGGCCTCAAGTTGCTCCAGGAAAGCTTTAGATTGGATATTTGGAAATAAATTCTCCACTGAAAGGGTTGTCAAGCACTGGAATGGGCTGCCCAGGGCAGTGGTGGAGTCCCCATCCCTAGGTGGTGTGGATTTGCACTTGAGGACATGATTTAGTGGTGAACATGATTTGGTGGTGTTGGGTTGATGGTTGGACTTGGTGATGTTAGAGGTCTTTTCCAACCTTCTTGATCCTGGGATTCTCTTCTGTGGTTTTATTATTCTTTGATTCTCTTTCAACCTGCACCTTTTCTGCAATGAATCCACTTAACATCAATGAAGCTTCTTCTACCATGTAGAGGTAAAAACCTTCCCATCTTCCACACTTGTCCTGTGGACTTTGCAAATTAAGAGCAAAACCTGGGCTTGATAACAAAAAAACTATTCAATTACACCAAGTTTTTCAGCTAAACGTGTTTCTCTTTATGCCCAGAGCTTCTGGAGGCCACAGACTGTATCCAGAGTGCTCCATGAAGCACAAGACAGATGTTTATGCAGAGAGATCCAGTGGTAAGACCATGGATCAAGGCCCTGTGGATCTGTGAACTTGATCTAGTAGGGTTTATATAGTCAATCCCATCTCCTGCAGTTACTTGGAGCACATCCATGTTGTCCTTCCCTCTTTCTCGCCCTCAGTTCCCAACTGAAGTACCTTTCCATCCATCCTGTGGATAATTCCCACATAAGAAGAGTAAGTTTTGAGAACCTCTGGTCATGGGGAAAAGCTTGAACTCATGAATTTTGTCCTTCCCACTGACTCAGCCACCACGAGGCTAATCACAAGAACCAAATGCTTGGTGTTTTTCAAGACTTGTCAATTTTTAAGCTAATCCTGCCCTTGGAGAGGATCAGGGAAGGAGCTTGGGGTGGGGTGGATGTTACTCTGACTCATGGTTTTCAAATGCTGATGTTGGATGGACCAGATTTAATGAACCCGCTGCCAGAGGAGCAGGTGGTGGACTCTGATTTCAGGGTGGAATTGCAACAAAACAGAGGGTGGAAAATACCTGCAGCAAAATCTTTCTGAGAAATGTCTTCCTCTCCTCTCTATTGAAATTTGTCTCTTTAACAGCAATTTGAACTTTTTCTGGCTGTTTCATAGCTCGAACAGTGTCAGACCTCATTTTGAGCTCACAGGGTGGGTAGGGAGGGAAAAGGCCACCAGGAGTCAGTACAATGTGAGAACCTCCCCAGTTCAGTCCTGTTTCTCTTCTCCTGTTTCTCAAAAACTCCTTGATTCCTTTGTGCCTTTTCATTCCCAGCTTTTCCTCTTCTTTCCCCTTTTCCTTGAGGTGTTTCTCTTCTGCGGCTAAACCCCAAATGTTTTCCAATGAGTGCTGAATTCCTGATTGAAGTATTTCTCCTGTACTGCTGAAAGACTTGTTGATCCAGATTATTTCCAGGGCCAAACTCAGAATGATTTTTCTATTTTTTTTTTAGTACATGTGCAAATTGTTGCCCACAGGGGAAAATCATCTGTGAGTACTCCAGGAAAAGCTCCCAGAAGTGCAATAAATGAACGAGATCTTAACCTGTGGTCGATTGACAAATCAGTGCAGGGCATTGTTGCATTATTCATCTCTCTTTCAAATATTTCACTTGGCTGTTTGAGTGTTTCATGATCTTCCAAAACTGTCCTTTTTCATGCAGCTTTACACAGTGGTCAAAATTGAAAGGACGCAGGTCATGTCTGAAAAGTTCTCGCAGATGCTGTCACTTTTAGGAGTGTTGATATAACAAACTACCTCATATTGCTGCATTTCAGCATCTGAAGCATTGGATGTGCCCAAATTCCCAGGAAACAGGAATCAAATAATGGTGCGGACTGGTAGCTGGTGTTTGGCGGAACACCTGCTATTGGACACTGGCACCTGTCCTGCTTCCCACATCTTTCTTTGGGGAAGAGAAGCTTTTGGGGGTGACCTAATCGTGGCCTTCCAGTACCTGAAGGGAATCTACAAGAAAGATGGAGAAACACTTTTGACAAGGGCATGGAGTGATAGGACAAGAAGGAAAGGCTTCAAAGTGACAGAGTAGGTTCAGATTTGATATTAGGAAGAAAGTCTGTCTTCTGAGGGTGGTGATGTCCTGGCCCAGGTGGCCCAGAGAAGCTGTGGCTGCCCCATCCCTGGAAGTGTCCAAGGCCAGGTTGGATGGAGCTTGGAGCAACCTGGGCTAGTGAAAGTGGAACTAGATGAATATTAAGGTCACTTTCAACCCAAACCTTTCTATGATTCTCTGATTTTATGTGGATTTTGAGACCAGCTATTTGATTTGATGAGTAGGACCATGTGAGTTTTGATTTGGGAGATGGACAGGATGCAGAGTGCTCCCATCTGGACTAATAATTTGAGTGCTAAAGTTTACAGAGGATTAGATCCATTTCCATGCAGTCGTTCCTTGCATTAAGTTCAAGATCACCTCATGAAGAGCCTTCTGGCCCATGCTGAAGTTACAGAGAAAGTGAGGACAAGTCATGCACCTCCTGGTATCTTCCTCTTTCTTTCCTTCCGCTACTTTGCTAATTTGGATGTGGGCCTGGAGTGGCAACACCCCATGATTCACCTTCTGACCAGCAGATTAGCACAGTTTTAACAAACCACTCCCCAGAAGAACCGACCTCTAATTCCTCCAGTGCAAAATCTGGGGAAGGGAAGGGCGAGTGGGTTCTTTGCGTGAATAAAATACTGAATTTATGGTTGTTAAACCATGATACGTCAGTTCAGAGCCTGGATTGGATGTGGCACAACAAAACAACCAGGTGGTTCACACTCCAAGGAGCTGTAAATCCAAAGGGAAGACAAAAGGGAAGAGAGGAAAATGCTCAGGGAAAGGAGACAGTGAGTCAGCAGGACAGGGAATGGACTCAGCCCATCAGCCTGTTCTTCTGTGTCTGTTACGAGCTTTTCCTGTTTCTCTCAAGAATCCCTGCACGCCTTTGGAAGGTGGATTAGTTTATGGACTTGTCCCTTGAGCTGTGTCTTGCATTATTTCCCCGTTCTGTCTTTCTGTAAGTCTCAAATGCCTTTGGTTGGCCGGCAGCCAGCAGAGGGAAAGCAAAAGGTGTCTTCTTCATCTTGCCTTCATCAGAAACTGGTATCTATACTCACCTCCTGAGGTGAACAGTGGCTCTTTTTCCTCTGGGAAGAGCCAGAGGATGGCATGTTCTCCACAACAACCAAGAGCTTCCTGGTTTTAGAGATGCTACGTTTGCCTTCCATCTCTTTTTAAGTATTGATGACAGCGTATTATTGTGTTGCAGTAGCACCTAGAGGTCCTTGCTGAGATCACAGCCCCTTTGTGGCAGGTTCTGCACAGTGACATTCATGGTGACAATCCAGCCTCAAGGGATAGCAGCCAGACTGGAAAAAATCCAATATATTGCAGAAGAGAGGATGTTCTTTTATTTCCACCCCACACACAGTGGCCTCCCCAGAGGAGCTTCAAGTAATGTCTGTGAGGTTCAATATTTAGCTCAGATGGGGGTTCCTGGTAACTCTTGAGTGGACACGTTGGCTGGAGTTAATCTGTCTCATTTTAAATGTCTCATGACTTAATCCAGTCTAATTTTTCATCTCTTTCTCCGGGGCTCTCATATTTCTGAATTAAGAACAGCTACTGTGACTGCTTTTCACCATGGAGTTATTGCCAAGTCTTGCTGTCTTATCTGTCACCGAGTTTATGTCTAATGTCCAGTTTCTTCTCCCAGCATGAAAATCCATGGCAAGAACTGTATGGGAATTGTTTCATAAGTGAAGAAAACTCTTTGTCTGGAGGTTGTTATGTTCAAGAAGAACAGGGTCACTTCTCTTGCACAATAGAAAATCAAAAGAGGCTGGAAGAGCTGGAGGTGTTCACTTGGAGAAGGATCCAGGGAGACCTGAGAGCCCCTTCCAGTGCCTAAAGGGGCTCCAAGAGAGCTGGAGAGGACTTGGGACAAGGGATAGAGAGACAGGACACAGGGAAGGGCTTCCCAGTGCCAGAGGGCAGGGCTGGGTGGGATATTGGGAAGGAATTCCTGACTGTGAGGATGATGAGACCTGGCACAGGTTGCCCAGAGAAGCTGTGGCTGCCCCATCCCTGGAAGTGTCCAAGGCCAGGTTGGTCAGGGCTTGGAGCAACCTGGGCTAGTGGAAGGTGTCCCTGCCCATGGCAGGAGGGTTGGAATGAGATGAGCCGCAAGGTCCCTTCCAACCCAATGATTATGATGATGATGATGATGATGTGTTGTTTCCTGGTTGTAAGTAGAGTGGTACAGACCCCAGATGACCCCACTGGTTGAAATGGGGTCAGTATTTCACTCATCACCTTCAGGACCACGAGTGGACACTGACGTGGCTGCAGGTCCAGGATCTGACCCCTTCAGATTAGAAATCATGTAATACATTCTTTAAAAAGAAGCAACACAGGGACCTCATCCTGGGATGCATCAAGTGAGCTGCAAGTCACTGAACACCTAAGAGGGGACACGCTGTTTGGAGATAATTTAACACTACTAAAATATGTCCTATTGAGTGCCCTGAAGGCAAATGTCAACTGGATAGCCCAGGCAGTGACATGTGGAGAGGATGGGATTCCTCCAGCGGTGTGGGAAAACCCCATGCTGGGCAAACTGAGATGAACCATCCTCCCAACCCTGCAGCACTGCCCTGGCAGAGTGGATGTTGCATTAAACCAAATCAACGTGAGAAATATAATTTATTTAACCTTTATAAGACATCAGCTGTTTTAAACTATCAAAATGTTTTTGACAATGAGGCACGGCGAAGATAAATTTCTACAATTATTAATTCCAAGAGATTAAGACTTGCAAGATATTAGGAAGGAAGTTTGTGTGTAAGTGTAAACGCTGCTAAGGAGCTGAAGATGTCAGAAATGCTCCTTGAGAGATTGTTTTAAGTGACGTAACACAAGTTGTGTCCATAGGAAAGGATTTGGTTGGTGCAGTGGGTACAAATTTAATAGCTCTGCTGGTCAAGGCTCTGTCATTGGCACCCTGAATTTTCTGCACACACAATACAGTGGTGAGGAGTCTGATTGAAGTACCTACACCCACACACAGATTCCTGAGAGGGAATATCCTAAACAAAACCAGTTTTCACTGACAAAAATGTCCTTTAAAAATCTAAACTTAGTGGGGGTTTGCAGACAGGCTGTTTTACATCAGAAACAGAAAAATATTCATGTCTACTTTTCTCTTCTCTTTATCCCTTTTCTGTTTCTTCTTTTTTACTGTCATTATTTTTTCTACTTGCATGAGGTCAGGGGCAAAGATCTTACCAAAGGAATAAAAATAAAAGGAAAAAAGAACAGGAAAGTAAAGAAAGAGAAGAAATATGCAGGTGTTAAAAACCTACTCAAAATATTTGAATTATTAAATTACGGGCTTTCTGTAAATTTTTAAGGGAGATAGAACAAATCTTTCCATAGGAATATAGAAAATTGTTTTCTTTGGGAATATATGAGCCAGAGGTGGATTTATCGAGTAATGACAAGCAGTAGACAGAGACAGACTGAGATTTGTGGGTTATTTTTCAGTTTCATGTTACTCATCACAAGGACTCGGCAGTTTTGTTGCTTTGCACAGTGTGTTTAATGCAAGTTTTAGTGAGCAGAGCTTCTCTTACTGTGGGTTTTATAGCAACAAACTCAATGGATCTAAGGCAAAAGTGGTTTTAGAGTGCAGACAGAGAGGAAAAACAATGGGAAGACGATGGGGTTTCAGTGTATTCCCACTAAAAGTTGATGCCATATGTTTTATTGTAAGAAAAAATGATTGCAAGAAAAGTGATAACTGCATTTAGGGTGGGATTCTATTTATCTCTGTCTTGTTCTTTCACCCTCCACACATTTACCTTCCTCTTATTTGCGCCCGATCCAGCACTAATCTCTCAGCCCTGGTGGCACTAACTCATCTTGGAAAATCCCAGAGGAATTTCCCAAACCAAGGGCTTGGGCTCTGAAGGGACCCTGGCTCCTCCTTCCTTGGCTGTAGCAATATTTAGAGACCAAGCTCTGTCCTTCATGTGCTGTTCTCCCAGGCACATGTGACAACTGCAGAGCTGTCACCGCTGCTCCCCAGAGATTCCTTGTCTTCCATACTTGGCTGCTCCTCAAGGGGATGATGATTAAGTGATAGTGAGGACAAGGTGCATCTTACGGGCAAGGTAGTGCTGAGCCCACCACCAGTGCTGGCTTAGTGTGGTCAACTCTTGTTGGGGAGTTCCCATATGCTCTAGAGATGTTCTCCTGATGTAGCACACTGAGGAAAAAGGGATGTCCCAGCTGGATTATGGAGGCCCCTGGCAGCACAAAGCCACCCCATGCTGGCCACTATAAAGTCCCCTCAGATAACAAGAGAGCTTCTTCCTTGTTTTGAAAGCAATTGAGTGTTCTGGCTGAGAGCTTAACTTCAGTCTTCACTTTGAGCTTAACTTCAGTCTCAGCTGAGAGCTTAACTTCAGTCTCTCAAATATGCGGTTACAGGAGACAGATGGAATCATAGAATATGCGAAGTTGGAAGAGACCCACAAGGATTGAGTCCAACCCTTAGACCTGCCCAGGACCATCCCCAAGAGTCACTCAATGTGCCTGAGAGGATCATCCAAACTCTCCTTGAGCTCTGGCAGCTTTGGGGACGTGCCCACTGCCCTGGGGAGCCTGTTCAGTGCCCACCACACTCTGGGGGAAGAAGCTTTTCCTGAGATCCAACCTAACCCTGCCCTGACACAACTCCAGCCATTCCCTGGGGTCCTGTCACTGAAGATGGGTGCAGTGCCCATCACAGGATCGATTCCTATTCGTTTTGAGAGGTAAATGTTGTATTTGGATAGGTTGGATGGGACTCTGACCCACCAGCTCTAGCTGAAGATGGCCCTGCCCATTGCAAAAGTGTTGGACTTGATGATGTTTAAAAGGTCCCTTCCAACCCAAACTTTTCTATGACTATATGATTCCATGAAAAGTGACTCCTGTAGGACTTGGTGTGTAATCCAGAAACAGGTGGTGCAGTGAGGATGAAGTGTGAGAACCTGGGTTCTCGTGGAGGATCAGAGCTTCCTTCCCACACTGAGAGAGAACATCCCTCACTGCCCTCCAGCACTGGGGCAATTCTTGAGGTAATATTTGAGATAATATTAGGGGAAGTCACAGTCCTTGTTTCTCTTCCTGAGCAAAGAAAGGAAGAGAACTAAGGGTCAAAATGGGATGTAGCATTTGCCAGGTACTAATTTCTGTCCCATACAGGAATTAGAAGAATTTAAAGATCCTAAACCTCTATAAGGGAAATTTTAAGGGAAAAATGCCTCCAGTTCCACACTTTTCCTCACTACCCCATTAATCCTAAATCTTTCCCAAAATATGTGAAACTTTGTAATAAATGAGATATCTTCTTCCTTGGACAATCTCTGCCACCCCTTCCCTGCCCTAGGAAATTTGATTAAAGCATAGCACAGCTTTTCTTTCAAAGGAAGAACATTCCAACAGAGCCAGCCAACAGGCTCTGGTAGACCCCGAACTAGTCCAGAACCACGTTTATTGTCATAGAATCACAGAAAATCCTGAGTTGGAAGGGACCCACAAGGATCATCGAGTCCAATACCTGTACAGGACACCTCAAAAATCACACCACGTGCCTGAGAGCATCATCCAAATGTTCTTTTATTTAAGCGACAACCGATTGTTGGTTGATTCTGGGCCTGGAAGGTTCAGCTCATGGTGATCCACTTGCTCTTCCCTTTGCAGATCGACAGCATGCAGGCCCTTCTCCACTGCCCCAACGTGCTGGTGTGTGTCGGCCGGGAGCCCTTTAAACCTGTATCCGTGGAGAACCTGAGGAAACACTCAGTGGAGAAGCTTCCCAACCTGCCTCCCCGTTCCAACGGCAACAACGTCAACGAGAACAATGAAAGTAAGCAAAGCCCTGGGGTGTGTTGCACAGTCTCTCCAGCCTGTGTCCCACAACGTGGGGATTGCAGGCACCTATTGTGGTGCAGATTTCATGTGGAAAATGCACTTCCCTCTCCCAGCCTCCCAGGACTTTCCATCCTCCCCTTCTTTTTCTCTGGTTTCCTTCTAGGATTTCCTCCCTGCACCCCCCAGTCTTTCTCTAACATGCTCCCCATGTCTGGCTGACTTCCCTTCCTCTTTCATATCTCTGTGTCTCCTTTTCCTTCCAGAACTCCCTCCTTTCCTGTGTCTGTCTCCTGAAACCCTTGAGATTTCCCTCATATCCTCCATCCCCTTGTCTGTTTGTCATGTCATGCCTGCACTCCTGGATTTCCCTGCACCAGGACCAAAGGATGCCCTGGTTCTGTCAGCAGGACACTCCGTTTCTCCTGGAGGCTGCAGCTGCCCTTTTGGGAACAAAGCATATTTTTCTGGAAAGATTATGTCCAGTAAGGAGTGTCTTGTGGATTATTCAGGATTATTTCTTAGGCATTTCAGCATGATTTATCTAAAGTCACAGGTAACTAAACCAGCAACACTCTGTAGCCTATGAAAGGAAACTTCCCACTTCCAAAAGGCAATTAATCTCACCTCTATTAGGGATTTGTTGTGGGCTGGACTTAAGTGTGCTCTGGAGAGCACCTGTTTGTCTCCACTGTCAATACCAGGAGGTGGGAAAGATTCATTTGTGTGTTGACAAGTAGCTGTAGAAATTTCTGGACAGAGACATTCCACACTCAGTAGCCAACACATAAAAAATTAGAGGGAAACGTGGGAATAAACTTTGTCCTTCAAGAGCAAATATATCAATATATTTATTAGGGTGATTATCTAAGAGCTATTTCACGTGCTCCTGATCTTGGCTGATGTGCTCCTGCTCGACATTCCTTCCTAAAATGCCTCCATTCAGCTGCATACCCAGAGGCTCGTGGTTGTCCACAATACACAGGGAAATTCTGGACAGACATAGATTAGAAACAAGATAGAAGGAAGTCTTTCAAAGCAGCTTGATAGCAACGTGTTCTTCTTGAAATGAAGGCTCTAGGACCTCAATATATCTAAGCAGGTCACTGCACCGAGCCATAAAGATGTGCTCCAGATTGCACTTCCAGAGTTCCCTTTCTATCACTGATTTCTTCTACAAATACCACTGTTTCTCTGTCACCAGTTCACAATTCCTTTTCTATTTGTTTTTTGTATTTTAATAAGCATTATAATTACTGATAGTGGCGCATCCCTGCAGGGACTGAGTGTTGCTCTGGTGGCCACGTGTTTCCTGAAGTGGGTGATGCACAACAAATCATAGAATGCCCTCAGTTGGAAGGGACCCATCAGGATCATTGAGTCCAAGTCCTGGCCCTGTGCAGAACACCCCAAGAATCCCACCATGTGCCTCAGAGTGTTGTCCAAACTCTCCCTGAACTCAGACAGGTTTGGTGCTGTGCCCACTGCCCTGAGGAGCCTGGAAATGTGTAACACTTGACCTCTAGTTAAGGAAGAGGGTCACTTTTCCATGCATTTTCCCCTGGCTGAATAAGAAGGATGAAAACTTGCACAGTTAAATAAAGGAATATTTGCAACATGACAAAATACTGAAACTCTGAGACTAAATTGCTCTCTCTGTGTATATATATAATTTTATTAATTTACTTTCTGGTATGCAATTAATAAAACACATTATGTTTCAATTTAGATTTAAGAAATTTTGAGGGTAAGGTATAGAAGATTTTAATACAGGTTATTAATCAGAAACAACATTTAACAAGGAGGTTGGACTAGATGATCTTCAGGGGTCCCTTCAACCCTAATTATTCTGTGACTCTGTGATTTATGGCCATGACTTAGTCAAAGACAAATGTTCAAATCATTTACATTGGCATAAGCTTGGCTTTAATGGAATAATACCAATATTCACTACTTTGAGGATTTGACTTAGGCATTTTGTATCACTTTTATATGAGTTAACACTCCTCTCCATCCTTCTTTCCTTCACTCCAGTGAACTTTGGACTGAAAGCCAAAAAAAGCGTTATCCACCCACGGTCATCATCAAGCAACAGGTCCATGAGGTTCTCTTTGTCATCAGAGAAGTCGTTTCCCAACGGTCTCGCCACCTCTCCAGATAACGGCGCCCCTTTCTCCAACGGCTGCTCCCATCCCAAAGCTGGGGACCTGGTCCATTCCCTGGTCAATGATGACATCGAGAAGCGGGTACACGTCAACAAGGATGGGAGCTTGTCCGTTGAGATGAAGGTCCGCTTCCGCTTGCTGAATGATGAGACTTTGCAGTGGTCCACCCAGATCAAAAAGTCCAACCTGATGAACCGTCTGCCTTGTGAGGAGTCAGGAGCCGAGGAGGACAGTGGAGTGGACCCCCTGCAGAAACCGAACCCAGAAGTCAGCTCGGAGGCGGATGACTCCTTATATCCCTGTGATATTGATTCCTACATGTCAAAGCTCGAGGAATCCGAATGTGATGAGGCTCACTGTCACAGCTGTGGGAAGAAGCACCAGGACTACGACATTTGGAAAAACCCCATGCACATGTCCCAGAGGGAGGAGCCCGGCGTACGAAGCACCTGGCGCACACGCTCGTCGTGCTCCAGCACGTCATCCCGGAGGAGAGTTGTCCACAAAAAAATCACTTCTCTGGACAGCCTCCACACCACATCCAGTGAGGAATTCTCTGAGCACATTGTGCGAGAGTCCTCGTCCTACTCAGAGACTATAGAGAGCAGAGTGGCGTATCGCTCCGCCAAGAAGTGCACGTGCCGAAGCGATTTGTCTACAGGTGCTTCCAATGCAGAAGAACAGCAAGAAAACACTCGGGCGAGCACAGGAAATAGCCAGAGACCTTCATCCTTGGGTTTAATGTCACATTCAAGCTGTGAAAACAACCTGGACACTCAAGACAGCCCCGAAGACCACGAGATAAGCAAAACCATTTCGCAAAATGAAGAGGAAAATTGTTTCGAAGCTTCCTCTGTGAAGGGCTTAAAGGATGATGTGGAAGAGGTTGAGAGCAGCAGAGTTGGAAGTGTCATGTCAAGGTCATCTCTGCAGTCCAGACAGAGCAAGAAGAATATCTGTGAGGAAAACAGCAGCGTGGGTAGGAGTATGTCCTCCTCAAGCCTTCAGAAGGCAAACCAAGGAGACAACTCTCGGAGCTCCACCCCTGCCAACAGTGTTCACAGTAAGTCCAGCAACTGTACCACCCCAAAAGCAAAGAGTGAGCAGGATGACCACTCTGATGACAATCCAGTGGTCTCCTCCATCTCCACTGAGTCCTGCCCTAAGAAAGAGGCTGAAGAGGTGGAAGCAGAGCAAGAAGAAAGTGAAGTAAATGAAGTCAGCACAGTGTCAGTAAAATCAAAGCCCAGCCAATCAGTGAGGGGTGAGAGCAGTGAAGGGGAACGATGCTCTACACAAGGAAGCCACAGTACCAGGCCTGCTGACAGGAACAGCAAGAAAAGTGATAGTGATGAGAACATTCCAAGCAATATCTCTTGCTCATCCAGAGGATCCAAAAAGAGCAAACGCAGCCACATTCATTTGGATGCACAGTCTGAAATGTCCGTGTCTTCGCTTGGATCCACTCCGAATAAAAAGAAGGGTTCCCTACATGCAGATGATGTGAGATCATGCAGCAGGGCATCCAAATACTCCAAAAGCTCATGTGAAACCAAGAAAAAGTCTGCTGGAGATGCCATGTCTCATAAGTCAGGATCTCTTCAATCAAATATTTCATCTACTAGTGAAGCAGAAGCAACTGCGCGTCATGTTGAGGAGAAAAGCTCTAAAAGTACTGCTAATGGCTACAGTGTCTCCTCAAGAGGCTCAAAGAAGAGAAGCCACAGAGAAGAAAGTAGCAAACCATCATCCCTCTGCTCAAGTTTCTCAAGTCCTAATGGAAAAGCTGGAGAGGGTCATGCCAAGGTTAGTTCAGAGCCCTCTTCTTCAAGAAAGGGAAGTATGAGTGAAAGTGTGTGCTCCAAAGTTGACCACGCAACTGAGAAGGGGAGTAGAAATGGAAATCCTACAAGTAGCTCCACAAGAGCCTCTTCACAGTCAGAAGTGACAGATAAAGCCTTGTCGACACAGATGTCTCAGGAAACGGATGAGAGGTGCTCCAAATCAAACAGGTCTCAATCTTCAAAATCAAGGCTGATAAAAAGCAACAACCTTCAGGTGAAGGTGTCAAACTCCAGCCGGGCATCACTGTCTGAGTCTCTGTCAGTGTGCAGCCTGCACTGCCCCACCCCACCCAAAGGGAAGCCAAAGAGAAAAAACATGCGTTCGACCATGTTGAAGAACTCCTCCATTAGCAGCGTTGGCACCGAGTCGGTGCTGACCACAGGAAAAGAGCAGAAAGAAATTGTGGATTCCTCCAAAGAAACTTCCTACGGGTCGAAATCGGCAGCGCCCGAAATAAATGACCAAGATAACAAAGAGACTGATGAATCTTGTCACAAAATAGCAGAGGAAGAGTCAGAGGGTACGGGCGTGAAGGAGGAAGGGAGTGATTTAATGCCCTCCGCTCTACCAAATGCATCTCCAGAAGAAGTTGTGCAAGAATGGCTCCGGAAAATCCCTTCGGAAACATTGCTCGTGAAATATGAAATGGAGGATGATGGAGAAGAGGAAGAAGGTACAGAGATGGCCACTGAGGTATCACACTGCACACACACCGAGGAAGCCCCAGAGGAGGATAAAGCTGAGGAAAAAAATGCAGAGGAGGCTGAAAATGAAGCAAAGGTTGAAGTGGAAGAAGAGACAGCAGAAGACACAACAATTATTGAAGAGGCTGAAGAATGTGTGAACCAGCAAGAAGCCGCTGAGGTTGCATCTGAGACTGTCAAAGCTGAGCAGGCAGAATGCAACCAGTCAGTGACCTCCAGCCAGAATAACAACAAGAGAGACCTGCCCACCTCTGTCCAGACGTCCGTCCAGATCATGAAGGCCTTGCTCAGTTCAAAACATGAGACCAAATTTGACCGATCCAACAGTTTGCCCGAAGTGTCCCCCACTATGGGGAGGAAACTGAGCAACTCTGCCAACATTTTGATCACTTGTCTTGCCAGTCTCCAGCTCCTTGATGAAGAGTCGGAAGATCCATCAGATAACTCAAAATCTTTGACTAAGTCGAGGTATACGGAGCTGCTGAATATTTTTCAAGCCCTGTGGTTGGGATGCACAGCTGAAAGGAGCGGTCCAAGCTCAGGTCAAGAGGCAAGTGAGCAGGCAAAGCCAGCCTCTGGGTCTAAAGGCCCCAGATCTATGGATCATACCTTCACTCACATGTCCTCTTCTGGGGTTGATGTCTGCAGCGGTTCTGGTGGCTCAGGAGAAGAATGTGCAGCTGGTGCTGCTTTAGTGGCACAGAAAACTGTTGAATTCAAATCAGCCGAAGTGGAAAACACAGAGACTGGCACTGAAGTGACTGAGGCTGAGGAGCAAAGCGAAGAGGAAGAGCAGCCGTCCCGCCCTTCAACGGCCTGCTCAAAATCACAAGGAGAGGAAAAAGCTCAGTCTGCTAGAGGGGACTCTCCAATTCAGGAGGAAGAAGAGAATAAGGAGGATCAGCCCAGCAAGTGTGACCAAGGTCAGGAGGAAGGGGAAGAAAATGAAAATGAAGAAAATGGCAAATTAGCTGAAAATGGAGAACAAGAAGCAGCTGAAGCTGGGAATGATGAACTCCCACAAGAAAATCCTGAAGAGGAAGGTGGTCAGCCAGCCACCACTGATGACACAAATGCCAACGATGCTGACGGGGCAGAGCTAAAAGTTGATTTGGAAGAGCATCTTGAAAAAGAGTCACCAAATGACCCACAGCCCAAAGTTGATACATCCACCAGCGTGGACCCATCCCTTGTCAAGCAAAACTCGGTGGATCCAGACCCAGTCTGGGTCCTGAGACTGCTCAAGAAAATCGAGAAGGAGTTCATGGCTCACTATGTCAATGCCATGAATGAGTTAAAAGTCAGGTGGAACCTGCAGGACAACCAGCAGATGGATGAAATGATACTGGAGCTGAAGGAGGAGGTGAGTAAAAGGATACAAAAAAGCATAGAGAAGGAGTTGAGGAAGATCAGAAGCAGGGCTGGGACGAGGGTGCCGAGACCTCCGGACAAGCCACCCACACCTGAGTCGAAACTCCAGACGGAGCAGAGGAGGTGGAGATTGCAAACTATGCATAAAAAGTCACTCTTTGGGGACAAGAACGGCAACCAGAACAGGCTGGGGGACACCTCAGACTTATCCTTCGATGTAGATAAAGACTTAGCACTCAGTGCAGCTTTTGAGGCCAGTATTAGTAAACAATCAAGCGAGGAGGAATACTGTCCATGTGACTCCTGCGTGAGGAAAAAACTGGCCTCCAAGCCTGCAAGACACGTCGAGGTGGCCACCAATGCCCCGGTCATGAAAGCATTTGATTTGCAGCAAATCCTGAGGCTGAAGAAAGGTGATATTGAGGAAGACATTGTCGCAGAAGCAGCCCAGGACATCAAAGGTGAACCCCAGGCAGGTGAAGAAGAAGGGGAGGACAGTGAAGGAAAAGAGCCGGAGTTAAATGATTTAAATGGAGATGGAGAAGAACCTGAAATAGCAGAGAGTCACAAAGGTGATGGGGAGGATGAGGTGAAAAATGAAGAAGCCAAAGAGGATGAAGCAGAAGAAGCAGGGGAAGAAACAAAAGAAGGAGAGGAAGAAGAGGAAATAAAAGAGGAGGAGGAAGAGAAAGAAGAAGAAGAAATCGTTAAGGCTGAAGAGGAGGAAACAAAAGAGGAGGAGGAGGGGGAAATGAAAGAAGATGAGGAAGTAAAAGAGGAAGAAGCAGATGAAAATAAAGAGGAAGGGGAACTAAATGAGGAGGAAGGGGAAGAGAAAGAGGAAGAAACAAAAGAGGAGGAGGAAGAAGTGAAGGAGGAAGAGGAAGAAGTCAAAGAGGAGGAAGAAGAAGTGAAGGAAGAGGAAGAAGACAAAGAGGAGGAGGAAGGGAAGGAGGAAGAGGAAGAAGCCAAAGAGGAGGAGGAAGAAGGGGAGGAAAAAGAAGTGAAGGAGGAAGAGGGAGAAGCAACAGAGGAACAAGAGGAGGAGGAAGGGAAGGAGGAAGAGGAGGAAAAAGAAGTGAAGGAAGAAGAGGGAGAAGCAAAAGAGGAAGAGGAGGAGGAGGAAGGGAAAGAGGAAGAGGAAGAAACTAAAGAGGAGGAGGAAGAAGACGAGGAGGAGGAAGAAGACAAGGAGGAGGAGGAAGGAGAAAAAGAGAAGCAGGAGGAGGAAGGGAAGGAGGAAGAAGAAGAAATGAAAGAGGAGACAGAAGAAATGAAGGAGGAAGAAGAAGAAGCCAAAGAGGAGGAGGAGGAAGGAAAGGAGGAAGGGAAAGAGGAAGCAGAAGAAACTAAAGAGGAGGAGGAGGAAGAGGAGGA
>VWZF01001381.1:57871-236540 GCA_013396755.1 Sclerurus mexicanus
GGAGGAGGGGGAAGAGGAAGAAACTAAAGAGGAGGAAGAAGAAGAAGCCAAAGAGGAGGAGGAGGAAGGAAAGGAGGAAGGGAAAGAGGAAGCAGAAGAAACTAAAGAGGAGGAGGAGGAAGGAAAGGAGGAAGAGGAAGAAGCAAAAGAGGAGGAAGAAGGGAAGGATGAAGAGAGTGAAGCAAAAGAGGAAGAGGAGGAGAAGGAAGGGAAAGAGGAAGCAGAAGAAACTAAAGAGGAGGAGGGAGAAGAGGAAGAAACTAAAGAGGAGGAGGAAGGGAAGGAGGAAGAGGAGGAAATTAAAGAGGAGGAAGAAGAAGAGAAGGAGGAAGAAGAAGAAGCCAAAGAAGAGAAGGAAGAGAAGGAGGAAGAGGAAGAAGCAAAAGAAGAGGAGGAGGAAATAGAGGAGGAAGAAGAAACAAAAGAAGAGAAGGAAGAGGAGGAGGAGGAAGGGAAGGAGGAAGAGGAAGAAGGAATAAGGGAGGATGAGGCAGCAAAAGAAGATGAGGATGAAGCAAAACAAGAGGAACAGGAAGGTGAAGAGGAAGAAGAAGAAAAAGAGGGAGAAAAAGAGGAGGAAGAAACAAAGGAAGAGGAGGAGGAAGCAAATGGGGAAGAGGAAGCACAAGCAGAAGAAAGTCAAACTGAAGAGCAGGAAGCTGAAGAGAAGAATGATGAAGCTGAAAATGAAGCCGAAGAAACAGAGGAGCCACAGGATGAGGACGTTGTGGCAGATGATGAGGCAGAGACATCCGAATGCAGAGAAGATGCTGAGGGCTCTGGAACTGACAACAATCCTGAAGAAGATGATGCAGAAGGAAATGAAGAAGCTGAGCAGAATGAAGCTGAGGCAGCAGAAGATGCAAAACCAGAGTTAGAAGGTGAAGCTGAGGAGGAAAGTGGTGAAGGAGGTGAGAAGCATGATGAGAACGATGAGGAACCTGCCAATGATGACCCTGACAAGGCACAGGAGAAACACGAAGACAAAAGCAACAGCAAGGTTTCTCAGAAAGTCTCAAAGGCCAAAGGCAAGAAAACTAGCAAAAAGCTGGAGACTCTGAAAAACACCACCAACTTCTCTTGTTACTCTTCTATAGGAAACTTCTCACAGCAATCCCAGAAGGGGTCTGAAGATGAAGGTGAAGGAGAAGATGAAGAGGAATGCAAAGATGACGACAACCCTGCAAGTGACCCCCCCAATGGAGAGGTTCAAAGCAATGAGAGCTCCAAACCCTCACAGATGTACCCTGAGAGTGAGGAAGAAGAAGAGGACAAAGAATCCTCCTGCACTGATCCTGTGGGAGATGAGGACCAGGCAGATGCTGAAGGTGCAGACCCAAAGGAGGCTGAACCCACTGAAGAAGTCCAGCCTTCTAAAAAGAAGGAAAACTCTGATGAGATTGACCAGGATGACCTGGACTTCTAGAACTGCTTATTACAAACTGGGGTTTTTTTCCCTTTCTTCCTTCCTATCTTTCTTTGGTTTGTTGTTTTTTTTAAAGTATATTTTCATTACATATTCCAGTATCTCCAGTGAGCTGAGCCATCCTTTACTGGCTTTTCTTCTGAGTTAAATGTGGTAAACTTGAGCTCGAATCCTGTGAGTAACGTTGCAATTGCCCGCCCTCGTTTCTGGAGGGCCGGGAANGACTTCTAGAACTGCTTATTACAAACTGGGGTTTTTTTCCCTTTCTTCCTTCCTATCTTTCTTTGGTTTGTTGTTTTTTTTAAAGTATATTTTCATTACATATTCCAGTATCTCCAGTGAGCTGAGCCATCCTTTACTGGCTTTTCTTCTGAGTTAAATGTGGTAAACTTGAGCTCGAATCCTGTGAGTAACGTTGCAATTGCCCGCCCTCGTTTCTGGAGGGCCGGGAACACATTTTGTGGTTTCGCTAGATAAGTGGTTTGGGGAAAGGGAAGGCGGTTTTGTTTGCTATACCTTCTTGTTCCCGCTCTTTAAGCCGTGCTGTTTGCTGCTCGACTGACCTGTGGCTCTGCTGGGCATCATCTCTGAGCGACTTCAGGATGCCTTTCGTCCGTTGCACGCCATTTTCCTGGGAAGATTGCCAATCCATAGAAACATGGCAAAATTGGGATTCGTTGCCAAAGTCTGGTCAGAGCCCACAGAGATGTACATTCGTTTTCCTCCTTCCCCTCCCTTAGCCTGCCCTGCCTTCTCTGTAGTCAGAGAAATGGTCTCAGGTAGGAAAGTTTTCCCCCGTTTTCCCTGTTTTTCCTTTCGGAGAGGCCGAGCTCATTCCTTGCTTCCTTGGGAAGCACCAGAGAGTCATTCAGTAGATCTCCTCTTCCAGCCCCCTCCCTCTGTTTGTCCTGCGCTCATCATTGTAGTGGTAGATAAAAAAGACGAGTTAATTCACCTGTCAGGTGTCTGAGAAGTGTTGAATGTAACATTGACCAAATTAGAAATAGAGTCAGTCCCTTGGGATATCCTCTATATGCCAATGATGGTATCTAAGCACTTTACAACCATCTGGAATCCCTCAGACAATTTTGCACGAGGCCCTGTTTAGAAGCTGATGGGATTTGCAATTGTTCAGTGCCTCGCCCTTGCAGACAACCAGCAAAATTTAAACGAATCTTACGCTTGACATGGAAAAAAAAGTTAGGGCATTTGCGCTGCAGCAAACAGCTGGAAGAGGCTTAAGCATTTATTGGAGAGATTGGACTTTACAAACCACGATAGAGCTGCAAACTTCATTTAGAAATGGGGTTTTATCAGATTGTATCTTTTTTTTTCCTTCCCCTGGGGCAACATATACATCTCTGAATAAATGCCCAGCTAATGCCAGGAGAAGTGTGACCATACCTCAGCTGCATACACGTGTAAACCCCTAGGGAAACAGTCTATTTTGTCAATAATTTGCAGGGAGAGTAAAACGGAGAGGGTGAAAACAAAATGCCTTAAATCGTATGGTGAAAAAGTATGTGTGTAGTGTCGTGCCGGGTTTGTGAAGATGTATGCAGACATGTTGAAATAATCAGTGTTCCAAATCAAACTGGTAATACTGTTTTCATTTTTTCAGACTCAATTTTTTAACTCGCATGCAACCAATTGCACAGATGAGATTTTATTCCGCTCAAATGAAGAACTGGGTTCAGCTCCAGAGGTTCACANTTTAAAGTATATTTTCATTACATATTCCAGTATCTCCAGTGAGCTGAGCCATCCTTTACTGGCTTTTCTTCTGAGTTAAATGTGGTAAACTTGAGCTCGAATCCTGTGAGTAACGTTGCAATTGCCCGCCCTCGTTTCTGGAGGGCCGGGAAACTCGTTAACATTTTGTGGTTTCGCTAGATAAGTGGTTTGGGGAAAGGGAAGGCGGTTTTGTTTGCGATACCTTCTTGTTCCCGCTCTTTAAGCCGTGCTGTTTGCTGCTCGACTGACCTGTGGCTCTGCTGGGCATCATCTCTGAGCGACTTCAGGATGCCTTTCGTCCGTTGCACGCCATTTTCCTGGGAAGATTGCCAATCCATAGAAACATGGCAAAATTGGGATTCGTTGCCAAAGTCTGGTCAGAGCCCACAGAGATGTACATTCGTTTTCCTCCTTCCCCTCCCTTAGCCTGCCCTGCCTTCTCTGTAGTCAGAGAAATGGTCTCAGGTAGGAAAGTTTTCTCCCGTTTTCCCTGTTTTTCCTTTCGGAGAGGCCGAGCTCATTCCTTGCTTCCTTGGGAAGCACAGAGAGTCATTCAGTAGATCTCCTCTTCCAGCCCCCTCCCTCTGTTTGTCCTGCGCTCATCATTGTAGTGGTAGATAAAAAAGACGAGTTAATTCACCTGTCAGGTGTCTGAGAAGTGTTGAATGTAACATTGACCAAATTAGAAATAGAGTCAGTCCCTTGGGATATCCTCTATATGCCAATGATGGTATCTAAGCACTTTACAACCATCTGGAATCCCTCAGACAATTTTGCACGAGGCCCTGTTTAGAAGCTGACGGGATTTGCAATTGTTCAGTGCCTCGCCCTTGCAGACAACCAGCAAAATTTAAACGAATCTTACGCTTGACATGGAAAAAAAAGTTAGGGCATTTGCGCTGCAGCAAACAGCTGGAAGAGGCTTAAGCATTTATTGGAGAGATTGGACTTTACAAACCACGATAGAGCTGCAAACTTCATTTAGAAATGGGGTTTTATCAGATTGTATCTTTTTTTTTCCTTCCCCTGGGGCAACATATACATCTCTGAATAAATGCCCAGCTAATGCCAGGAGAAGTGTGACCATACCTCAGCTGCATACACATGTAAACCCCTAGGGAAACAGTCTATTTTGTCAATAATTTGCAGGGAGAGTAAAACGGAGAGGGTGAAAACAAAATGCCTTAAATCGTATGGTGAAAAAGTATGTGTGTAGTGTCGTGCCGGGTTTGTGAAGATGTATGCAGACATGTTGAAATAATCAGTGTTCCAAATCAAACTGGTAATACTGTTTTCATTTTTTCAGACTCAATTTTTTAACTCGCATGCAACCAATTGCACAGATGAGATTTTATTCCGCTCAAATGAAGAACTGGGTTCAGCTCCAGAGGTTCACACAATTTTAGGTGTCTGAGAAATTGGGCCCTCTGTGGAATAGTCAGTGGAGAGCTGGACCTCAGCTGAGCTGATCTCACAAAGGCTGAGATCCTCCAGGGAGTCCAAGACAACCACACCACCCTCAAGAGAGACAAGTAAAGATCTGAGCCTCCCTCAAAGGAAGGGCAGCCCTATCTGTGAGCCTCATGGAATCCCAGAATGGTTTGGGTTGGAAGGGACCTTCAACATCATCCTGTTCCCACCCCCTGCCATGGGCAGGGACACCTTCCACCATCCCAGGTTGCTTCAAGCCCCATCCAACCTGGCCTTGGACACTTCTTTGGATCCAGGGGCAGCCACAGCTTCTCTGGGCAACCTGTGCCAGCCCCTCCCCACCCTCATAGCCAAGAATTCCCTTCCAACATCCCACTTAACCCTGCCCTCTGGCAGTGGGAAGCCATTCCTCCTTGTCCTGTCCCTCCATCCCTTGTCCAAAGTCTCTCTCCAGCTCTCCTGGAGGCCTGTTAGGCATTGGAAGGGGCTCTAAGTTATTTCTGGAGCCTTCTCATGCAGATGTCTTGGGTTTCCAAGGACATCTCAGACAGCACTGCACCTCTACCTCTTTCTAGATGCAACTCAGTTAAACCTTGGCTGTCTCCAAGTCTGATATCTTATCTGTCAGTCTCAGTTCCATGTTTTAGTCTGTGGACATTTCCATGTCTAAAATGTGCTTTCAGACAGCTCAGAGTCTGTAGTTTAAACATCAGTGTTTAGTGCCAGTTGAGATGGCCTAAAGAATCCGGGATCACAGCCCAGTGTTGGTCTAAAAAGGGGAAGATCTCCTGTAGGCTCAGAGGCATCACAGACACCTTATAAATGTCAGTGATGCTCCAGGGCATCTTCAGCTGGGTTAGTCATGGATGTAAAATAAACTGAATCCACCCCTAAAACTGTGTAAGGAAATCCCACCTCAAAAAACTGAAGTATCAGCTTAAAACTAAATGTTGAAACTCGTTTGGCTTCAGAGTACATTTGTGGTTTAACCCCAGATGGCAACTGAGCCCCAGCCAACCACTCCCTCACTCCTTCCATGGTGGGATGGGGCAAGGATGGGAAAAGTGAGAGAGCTCATGGGCTGAGATAAAGAGAGTTTCACAGGCAGAGCAAAAGCCACACACACAAAGCAAAGCAAACCAAGGAATTAATTCACTGCTTCCCATGGAAAGGCAGGTGCTCAGCCACCTCCAGGAGAGCAGGGACCCAACACATGGAACAGTGACTTGGGAAGACAAAGGGCATCATTCCAAATGTCTCCTCTTTCCTTCTTCTTCCCCCAGCTTTAAATGCCGAGTGTGATGATATTTGGACTGGAATATCCCTGTGGTCAGTTTGGATCAGCTGGTCTGGCTGTGTCCTCTCTCAATTCCTTGTGCACCTCCAGCCCACTTGCTGGTGGGGTGGAGTGAGGAAAGAGAGGAAAGGCATTGACTCTGCAAGCCCTGCTCAACAGTAAGGAAAACGTCCCTGTGTTATCCACAGTGCTTCCAGCACAAATCCAGGACACATTCCCATACCAACCCACTGTGAAGAAGTTTCACTCTACCCCAGCCAAAACCAGCGTAAAGGAAAATGAAAACGTACTCCCCTGTGACACAGAAATGCTTAAACTTTTTCTGGTATCTCAGCATTGCACTAACAGGTTAATTCCCACTTCTGGAGCATATGATGAACATCATCCCTGCTCCACAGGCCAGTGCTATCCCCTCTGTGTCAATAAATATCACCTTTAAGTGTTATTTGAAGATTCAAGCAGAAATTGTTGTGCATGAGCTCAGTGCTGGGCTTTGCACATAAATGAACATCACTTATATGAGCCAAATTTCATTGCAAATCCTTTCCAGCACCCACTGTTCACACAGGACTTCATAGTCTCCTGATTCCTCCTTTTCCAGACTTATGCTGGTGGTTAAAGACAGCCCTTACACAAGATCAGTGATCCCTCTGGGATTTACTGTCCAGGTCAGGAAGAAACAGCACTGCTACAGGGCAATTTTCCACTTCTGTGGTGATGCCACATGATATCATTATTCAGACTCTATATTAAACCTTTCCAAGGCTTCCACACATGAATTCAAAAATACTTCTTAAGGTGTCCAGAATGAGAAATGTCAAAAATACAGTTGCATCCACTGATTTATAATTAAGGCACCAAGGAGAAAGTTATGCAGGGCTGGATTCATGCCACTAATTCATGTGTGCCAGGTGATTTTTCCTGGATTCTCCAGGCACTGTGAAAATGCAGGATCCCCCAGCAGCTATTCAGAGTGTGATACAGGACTTTCATCTGGAGGGGTGAGTCCTGTGGGCTGTAACATCCTAACCCAGGTACTTGGACCAAATGTTTGAATCAGGCTGGGACTACCCCTGCAGCTTGGAAGTTGGGCAGGTACCACTGTGTGGCTCGCTTCCAAACCCAGCTTAGGGACAGTGGGTGAAGGTTGTGGCATTCCTGATGCCAGGGAAAAGGTGTTTGCTGCCAGAAGAAGCATTTTATTTAGTACCTCACAGTCACAGAATCATAGAATCATGTGGGTTAGAAAGACATTTAAGATCATGGAATTATAGAAGGGACTTGAAAGATCATCCAGTCTCAACCCCTTGCCATGGGCAAGGACACCTTCCACTAGCCCAGGCTGCTCCAAGCCCCGTCCAACCTGGCCTTGGACACTTCCAGGGATCCAGGGGCAGCCACAGCTTCTCTGGGCAACCTGTGCCAGGGGCTCACCACTCTCACAGCCAAGAATTTCTTCCTAGTGCCCAGCCCAAATCTCCCCTCTTTCAATTTGTACCCATAAAGACCAGCAAGTCCAACCATTAACACAGAACTGCCAAGCTCCCCCTCACTAAACCATGTCCCTGCATTCTGTATCATGTGTAGAACCACTGTGGCTTCATAAAGAGCAAAGTGAAATATCTGCTTTCCACCACATCAATTCTTGCAGGATTCAGAAAAGAACTGGTAGTTAGAGCTCTGATCTTGGCATGGGACACACACTGGAAGTGGTTCACATGGCCTTAATTTTAAACATTCCTGGTGAAATGCCTCCCTCTGATCCCACCATCCAGACTCCCATCATAAGCAGCGGAGCAGTGGGGATAGAGTGAGATGTGTCAGGAGGAGAGGAACTACACTCTCAGCAGGCACATTTCTCCCTGCTGACTGCACTAGACAAGTTGTTCAGATGGAGATCCCAGAATCACAGAAACATTTAGGCTGGAAAAGACCTTCAAGATCATTGACTCCAACCTTTCCCACCTTGTCACCCAGCCCAGAGCACTGAGTGCCACATCCAGTCATTTCTTGACCACCTCGAGGGATGGGGACTCCACCACCTCCCTGGGCAGCCTGTTCCAAAATGTCTCATGTGGGAAAAGTTGCTCCCAGCATAGCTCCTCAAAAGCATCTTACATTGGTTACTTGGAGGCTGTCAGGAAACAGCTCCAGCCATGGAAGTTTTAAAAATAGGGTTTTTTGGCTCCAAAGTCACAAGAGGTGATGGCTTTAAACTGAAAGAGTAAGTTTAGAGGGGATATTAGGGAGAAATTCCTGGCTGTGAGGGGGGAGAGGCCCTGGCACAGGTTGCCCAGAGAAGCTGTGGCTGCCCCATTCCTGGAAGTGTCCAAGGTCAGGTTGGACAGGGCTTGGAGTAACCTGGGATAGTGGAAGGTGTCCCTGCCCCTGGCAGGGGGTGGGAACTGGATGATTTTTAAGGTCCCTTCCAACCCAAAACATTCTGTGATTCTATGACCACCCTTCTCTGCTAAAGGCCACTGCTGGCACTTAATGGGTTAGTACAAGGACAAACATTTCCCAGGATTTCTCCTCCAGCTGGTGACTCTGATCATTTTAAAGCCACTTGTACATCGTCAACGTCACACCCTATTTGTGTCAAGACAGTCAGTTCCTCGCTCACAGCACCAGCAAGGAAAAAAAAACCAAAAAGAACACAAGAATGCCAATCCATGAAAACTGAAATTACCAGAGTGCCTGACCTGGAGACCTGTCCCACTCATGTCTGTGTTTGTCACCTTCATGTTCGGGCAGTGACTCAGAGAATCACACAGTATGCTGAGCTGGAAGGGACCCATGAGTCCAACTCCTGGTCCTGCACAGAACCATCCCCAAGAGTCACGCCACGTGCCTGAGAGGATCATCCAAACACTCCTGGAGCTCTGGCAGCCTTGGTGCTCTGCCCACTGCCCTGGGGAGCCTGTTCAGTGCCACACGTGTGCCCATCCCGACTGGAGCAGTGTGGGCTCTGCACCAGCACAGCCTGCTCACCAAAATCCCCACTCAGAGGGGCTGGAGAGCAGTCACATCACGGATCCAGAGACAGATATTCCTGAAGTGTGTGTTTCCTTCCTCCATCGGTCTCTCCCAGAGCATCCATGAAGGAAGCACGCAGCTAAAAAGGATCCCTCGCAGTTACATCTCTCCCTTCCCAGCTTTGCATTTCCCCTTGGCTGGGATGACTCACGTGCCTGTTGGGTCTTGCAGCTTCCCTCTCCCTCTCCCAAGACGTGTTCCCACCAGCTCCAGGGCTGTCACGTTTGTACTGGCTGGGAAGATCACGCCTGTCACCACCTGGAGGGGATTACAGCTGCTGTCTGTCAGCGGGGCTGAGGAGGAGGAGGAGGAGGGAGGAGAGGCAATGTGAGACTTGCACAGCTGTGCAATGTGTTTTCCCGTGCACCTCTGCTCAGCTTTTGGGTGGTTGTTTTTGGGTTTTCACCAGCCAGACAAATTGCTTCTTGTTTGCTTGTTTGCGTTCGAAACAGGAAACACTTAGTGAAAGATGAGGAGGAGCATGGTGAAAATTAAAGCACAAACCACACAAATAAAGGAAATGTGTTTTCTAAAGCTGAGGTCTTCACAGAAGTGTGCGAACAGACACTCCCCTCACTAATGGAGAGCAATAACCACCTTTTCCTTGCTGACATAGTGCCATATTCAGCTCCAACCACTTGAAATCCCAGCTGCCTGGCAGGAAAGGGTGGTTTGTGGTTATTTCTGAACCTCAGGCTCCTTCAGTAGGTTTTGCTCTGGAGGGCAGGGAAGGTTTCCAAGCTGGCTGTTTATGTGCCTTGCAAGCCTCTTCTTTTCTTTAATTGGAAGGTGGAGAACTTGCACTGCAGGGCTTGGTGGCTCCTTGGCAAGCGGCAGGAATTCAGTGCTTCTCCTTATACTGTGGAATGGAAACACTCAAATCCGTGCACTCGTCAAGCTCCAGGCGTTTGGGAGTTGTAGTGCTTTGCTCTAAAAGTGCAACTCTGCTTTCCTGCAGCAAGACAGACCTTGGGGGTAAGTTCTTCAGTCCCATTGCTCCTCCAGAGAGGGACATCCTCCTGGGTTGCAGGAGGAGTGGGCTGTGGTTCGGACATGGCATAAGGAATACACAGCAGTGGTTTGAACTGTTGCCGTGGGTGTTGCACAAGACCAGGAATTACAGTCGCTGCAATTTGCCCTCCTCTGGGTTGGATACCTTGAGTACCTGGATGACAAAGCACAGGGAAAGGGTGTCTAAGAAGATGTGAAACAAACACAGGCTATTTGGGCTGTGGGATGTCATTCCATCTCTTCTGCTAGAGCTGCCCTGCTGGTGGTGAAAACTTTTCCCAGGGAAGGAGTCGCAGAGAGGGGGGCTCAGATTCTGGGCCTCTGAATGGTGAATTACTCAGACTTTTATAGGCCAGAAAAGGGCCAGGCACCAAGACATCATCTGAGCTTTGTCCATCCAGCATAGCCTTTCTAGGAAGCGACTCAGCTGGGGTCGCTGTCATTATTCTAGTGGTTGTATACAACCTCTATATGCCAGAGGAAAAGAGGAATTATTTAGGGAAAAATTCCTGATATCTCAAACCTTGTTTCCAAGAAAAGAAGTGGTGTTTTTCTGTGGTCCTTCAGAACATACTAAGGCTGAAGCTGTTTATTTTCTCATGTCCCCTAAGCCACAGACCCCATCACCATGTCAGGCTCACGGAGCAATCCCGGTGACCCCACAGCCGCTTCTAATTTTAACTCCCTGCCCTCTGATCCGAGCAGCAGGGCTTGTGCAGCTCCAACAGGAAGCATCCCTGCTGACCTTTCTAATTTCAGGAGCCTGATGCTTGCTTATCCCTGCAACCTACAGGAAAACCCCTACCTAAGAGCAACCTGCACCCTTGGCAATGAATTGCATTTTGCCTTCGCTGCAGCCGAGAGGACCCAACCCTGCTCGGGGGAAAGGATATGTTTATTCTAAGCCCCGTGGTGTGAAAGTGGGCTTGGAGTGTGAGGGTTGAAAGGGCAGGTTGTGGCAGGCTTGTGGTTTGGGGGTTTTTTTCCCTCAGTAAAAAGGGCTTTGCCTATTGCAGAGTCCCGGCAGACAGACGTGACATGTATTAACCTTTCAGCTCTTGCATAAAAGAGGGTGCCCAGGCTCATTTTCCAGTTTAAAAAGAGCTGAGCGAGGCTCTTTCAGTGCTGTGACAGAGAGGGAGTGGGCGTAGGAGCAAGGTCAGGACAGCTCTTCCTAAGCGGATGGAAATGCTTCCCTGTGGTGCCTAATTAGTGTGTTAGAGCACAGAAATCCTTCCCCTCCCGGGGAATTCTCCAGGGCCCCAGCGGGCAGGATTGCCTTAGGGCAGTGGCTACTTTGGCTCCTGTTCTGGCTCTCCTGATCCCTTGTGCTGAGGTACAGAGAAGGCTGTAGGACTCAGACCCAACAAACATCACCCTTCCCACAGCACTGCTGTCCCGAAGCAGTGCCTCTCCTGTCCATCCCAGCAACCTCAACCACTCCAGGCTGATTCCATCTCAAGTTTCATGAATGCCATGGGTAAGTCTCTGGAACCTGCAAAAATCTCTTTGTTCTACACCAAAACATTTGAAGAATAATGAAACATTCAAATGTCATTAATTCTTTTTCCAGCATCAATTTCTTCCCAAGTCAGCCAGAGCAGGAGCTTTACTGAGGTAAAACGAACCTCTGCTCTTGAGAACCTCACAGAGCAGCAGGACTCACCCTTATTAAAGAGTCAGGAGCAGGCAAGGAATGCAGCCAGGTCTGGCTCTCACTCGTCTGTCTGTCTGTCCTGCAGTCTCTCCCTTGCATCACACACATGATTCACCAAACATCAGGGAGGGCAGGCACAGCCCAGTGCTGCAATCCCTGCAGGAATTCACAGAATCCCAGAATGGTTTGGGTTGGAAGGGACTTTAAAGCTCATCTCATTCCACCCCCCTGCCATGGGCAGGGACACCTTCCACTAGCCCAGGTTGATCCAAGTCCAGTCCAACCTGGCCTTGGACACTTCCAGGGATGGAAGTGTCCATTCATAACTCCTCTGGGCTTATGTAAGCTGATGCATCAGGTTGTCTTGAAGAAGGACACCCACCCTTGTCTGTTGTCTCACCCTGCACAATCCTCACTGACTTCATGGACCACCTGAGGTGTAGGCTGGGAATTGTTAAGGCTTCCCTTGGGGTGACTTTGGACATGTGTCGTTGGTTTGGGCTGCTAAACCCACTTAGATGATGGAGCAAACAAGAGAACAGAGATTCCACATTAAAATCTACAGTGATTTGAAGAATGGGGGTTTTCCTGTTAATAAAAGTATCCCTGTGTGTCTCATAACACAGATTATATTTTATGGCCGAAGCATTGATCTCTTCTCCAATCTCCCACCTTGTCCCAAACCTAACCTTGAAGGTAAATTCCCATCAATCCTAAGATGCTGTATTTCATTTGGCTTCCCAAGAAACCTGGAGAGTAAAATTAGAATCACGAGATCATATAATATTTTGGGTTGGAAGGGACCTTAAAGTTCTAGTTCCGACCCTGCTGCCATGGACAGGGAACAGAAGGAACCCTGAAGATAGAGAGCTGCAGTGCTTATTCCAGAGGTGAGGAATGCTTCATTCAGTCCTGGTGCCACATGCATATCTGAAAATCCCATCCCAAGAAGACAAATCTGCAGCCAGGGACTAAAATTTTGGAAGTTATTCATGCAGTAACTTCATTCTCTGAGCCACAGCCCTGATGGTGCACTTAAAAACATGAGAACTTCAGGGATGAGACCAAGCTAGTGACGACAGTGACCTCTGTCAGAATCAATCCACAACAGCAACATGTGCTGGGAGGGAAAGAGAACATGGGGAGGAAAATACACCCACTCTGTGAGATTTTTATTATCTCCCATGGCCGTTGCCCATGCTGAACTGCAAGGATTTGGTTACATCAGGTGTCTTTTGGAGCTCTCAGCCAGTGGCAGCAAGGTACCACATCTAATCTCATCATGTTTCACCTTCCTGTGACATCCCTTGAGCAAGGAAAGAGGATTGTGCGTCTCTGGCTGCACCCCAGACCTGCATCACGTGTGGGAGCCCTGCTGCTGGAGAGGAGGGACAGGAGATGGGGAAAAGCTGAGCAGCCCCTCCTTTCCCTCACTTTCCTCTTGCTCATCCCTGTCTCTTCCTGTCTCGTGATCCTGGGACACAATGACCTGTTCCCAGCAAGATGACAGGACACCAATGTCCCACTTGGGCTCGAGGCTACTCCCTGCCAGGGTGGCAAGGAGGGCACCAAGGGGAGCTGGGGGATTCCATGTCCCGCAGCCACTGAGGAAAAGGGAAGGAACAAAGGATCCATCCCCAAGGAGGGTTCTGGATACACGAGGAAGTGCAAATGTCTTAGAGCCTCTTTTCCAAATCAGGAGTGGTTCAAACAATTCTTCTCTTGGTTTTTGCCTTGTTGGAGCAGACCAGCTCATGGAGAATGAAAGGGATGGATTTGGATTAGTGTCATTAATAATCAAGAATTAGAATTCAGGTCTATACTAATTATATCTGCAGTTGATGTTAAGATGGGAAGACATTTTACAGTTTGCTGACCCTGAGGACTTTGAGACAACTCCATGACCTGGGTCTCATAACAGAGTCTTATTCCTGTATGTAGATCATCCAGAGAGAGAGTAAGACCCACTCTGTTCTAGCAGGAGTTGTGCAAAGTTATAGAGGAACTTTGAAATAACCACACTGCTTTCCCAGCCACAGACATTTAGATACTGTGCTTAAACCACAGCTCTTCCCTGAGCCCTTGCAGCTGCCTGGATGACTCTGCAGGTTCCTGTCCTTCTGATATTGGTCATGTACAGCCACCCAAGCCCTGGTCACACTGAGAAATGCAGGCTGGTGTTTCTCCAGTCATTGTACTCGTTTGCTTTGACCATCGTGGAATCATAGAATGGTTTGGGTTGGAAGGGACCTGAAAGATCATCCAGGGCAGGGACACCTTCCACTAGCCCAGGTTGCTCCAAGCTCCATCCAACCTGGCCTTGGACACTTCCAAGGATGGGGCAGCCACAGCTTCTCTGGGCAGCTGGTGCCAGGGCCTGCCCACCCTCACAGCCAACGATTTCTTCCTAATATCCAATCCAATGATCTGGTCAATGCTCTCAGAGCAGGTTATACCACACACAGTCATCAAAAAACAGCCACAGAAATCCATTCTCAAGTCCCACCAGCATCTTCCAGTCAAGGGTATTAGTAGGGAACTAAACTTTTGCATGATCTGAGGATATCCCAGCTGGAAGCTGTTTTGTTTGACATGTCAGTGGAAAGAACATGGTCTTCCAGGGCAACTATCCAATCACTGCCATACACCAGTGGATAGTTTAACAAAAGAGAAACAATGCAGAGTATCTATGGATTGGTGCACGGGAAATGGACGTTCAAACTCTATATGGAGTTATTTTAACAAGGGCATCCTGGAAATGAGGAGAAAGGGTCTAATGTCTAAGCAGGCAAAAGGCTGCTTCTGACTGCTGCTAAAATGTGTGCAAGGAACAGGTTGGTTTCTTCTGCTGCACCCACTGGATCAATCCCCAAATCTCAGCAGGTAAGGACACGCTCGGCTGGTGAATCCCAGCAGGGTTTAGAGGTGAGTAAGCTCCTCACTGATCATCACCTTGGAGACTTAGGCAGCTCCAAACATGTCCAGAAATGCTGTGAGGGCTAGACTGATGGCAGTAAAAGAGCATCTGGTGCATCTGGAGGTAGGTGACTGCAAACTTTTCCTTTGGGAAATTAACTGCCCTAAAGGCTTGCAGCTCCATGAAACCCCAAGAGAATGGACAGCACAAAGCCCTTGCTAAGCTCAGAAAAACCAAACACCATATTTAGAAGTCACACTCAGCAATTGTCTTCATCCCTGATGCAGAAACAACTTCTTTAGAAGAACCAGACACTGGTCTCTGCTCTGTGTGAGCAGGGACAGGACCCGAGGGAACAGCTGGAGCTGTGTCAGGGCAGGGTGAGGCTGGATCTCAGGAAAAGGTCCTTCCCCCAGAGGGTGGTGGGCACTGACCAGGCTCCCCAAGGCAGTGGGCATGGCCCCAAGGCTGCCAGAGCTCCAGGAGGGGCTCCAGGGTGGGATTGTTGGGGTGTCTGTGCAGGGCCAGGAGTTGGCTTTGATGATCCTTGTGGGTCCCTTCCAGTGCACGATATTCCATGATTCTGTGAGTTTCCCATGCCAAAGAAACTGAAGAGGTGGAGATAAAGGCCACTGCAAAGGCAATTGAAGTCTCACCTGAAAGGTAAGAAATTGCCTCCCAGTTTGAGGAATGCTACATGTTTAAGGTTGGTTGGTGCTGAACTGAAACTCAGCCATGAGTTGTTGGGGACCCACAGTGTCACCCTGATGGAATCACCCATCCTCATGTGGACTCAGCAAGGAAAGACCAAAGCAAGCCTCCTCCTTAGCAGCAGTAAGGATGTGTGTCACCTCAGGACTATACAAATCCTGCAGTCCAGCTCCTTTGACACTTGTGCCAACATTCCATTACTGCCTTGCACCCAGGAATGTGTGGAGCCCTCTCATGTCCCTTCCATTCTGAGCTCTCCTCAGCCCCAAAAGATGCAATGCCATGTCTCAGAGATGAATGTGCTTGGTCTAACTTGGTGCCACACGGACAAAGTGCAGCTGTGTTGTTATGAACAAGACTCTCCTGAATATTTGCCTAAACTCCATGGGTTTTCCAGCTGCACGTTGTTAGCTCAGGTACCAGAGGGCATCTCAAGAGGTATTAATATCTGTGTGAGGGCAGCTGACTGAGACACCACTCCTTGCTGTCTGTACCAGCTATTGACACAGGCAGTTCAAATGGGGACACCTGCAGGTGTCCTGACTTCAGGTGCCCACAAAGTGAAGCTCAAAGTAAAGCAAAGTGAGGTGAATCCTGCCTTAAGATAAGTCATACAGTCATGGGACAGTTTGAGTTGGAAAGGACCTGAAAGATCATTTCATTCCAACACCCTGCCATGGGCAGGGACACCTTCCACCATCCCAGATTGCTCCAAGCCCCATCCAACCTGGCCTTGGACATTTCCAGGGATGGAGAAGCCACGGCTTCTCTGGGCAGGTACTCACACAGTGAGAAATTTTACCTTTCCTGTGTAGTGCATCCCAGAGCACTGGCACAGAATTGTTCTAGGAATGGTTAAACACCTGCAGTAACTTCCAGATCTTGGAAAAAAAAAAAAATTATCCAAGCATAAGCCATGAAGTTTGGCCACTGGGATGGGTTCCCTGCTGCTTTTGCCTTCTCCAGGAAAAAGGTGGTTCATTTAGATCTGCCACCTTGTGGTGCATCTTCCAGGTGGGGGAATCCAGCTAAAGGCCACCCTGTATGTGTGTTTGCAGTTCCTTATTCCTGTGGGAGACCTGTGTGGCCAGTCTTGTCTCAATGCCTAAAAAGAGGTAAGATAAAACCCCACATCATGAGACAAAAGACAAATCAGGCAGCTGGACTGAAGGATCATCGGGAGAACCCGTGTTACTAAATAATAGTGATATGGAGATATATTAATTATGATAATCCCAAGAAGCTCAACAACTAGAAGGCTGGAGACGGAGTTTTCACAAGGGCTTGGAGGGACAGGACAAGGGGGAATGGCTTTAAGCTGAAAGAGGGCAGAGTTAGATGGCATATTAGGAAGGAATTCTTCCCTGTGAGGCCCTGGCACAGGTTGCCCAGAGAAGCTGTGCCTGCCCCATCCCTGGAAGTGTCCAAGGCCAGGTTGGATGGGGCTTGGAGCAACCTGAGATAGTGGAAGGTGTCCCTATCCATGGCAAGGGGTTGAAACAAGATGATCTCAAAAGTTCCTTTCAACCCAAATCATTCCATGTTTCTGTGAGCTTGGAAGAACTCACCTACAAGGGGCATGAACAAGAAATGGCAAATTGGATCCCAGTCTTTTAGAAAAAATGGACTTACTGAGAGACAGACTGAGATAGTGAAATGGCTTAAGTGATTAAAGGAAAAACAAAACAAAAACAAAAAGAGAGGGTGACAGGACAGCAAAATGTCCATGGAGTGAACCCTCACAGCCAGCAGGGTAAACACATCCTGTGAGCCAGAAAGAAATGAGAATACCTCAGCATCATCCAGTTCCGCTCCCTACCCAGCAAAACACTTGCTGCCAGTCTTTTCTTGTCCAGGCAAGTTCTGAAGCTCCTGAGGCTGGGTTTGAACACTGTGGTGTGTGTTTTCTTGTGTTATTCATACCTGCAGTCAGTGAACTGCAGAAATAAATGCAGATGGACAGAGCACAGAAATGCGGCAGCAGGGAAGGCGGGAAGAAAGAGCAGTGCAAAGGGAGGAAGAAATGTAACAGAGCAGTGCAAAAAGGCAGCTGGGAATAGCTGGGGATCAGCTGTAAGAGGAAGGCTTCACTTTGATATATGGTGCCAGAGACATTATTAATGATTTGCTGGTTTTTACCTTTAAAAACTTGGGGTGGATTATTTATTATGTCACCACAGTGCTCATATGATCTATGAAAGGGGCAATAATATGTATCTGTTCGTGGCCTCTCAGATTCACTGTGTTTTTATAGCCTTTAATTAGGATTTAATTCTGCACTCCTGGTGCAGGGAAAGAGTATGTGGTATCTTAAAGCAAAAGATAAACACTCCCTTCTTCCTTTGAATAGCCTATATGCCTTTTGACCATGAGTGAACAGCTCTGCCCATAGTCACTGCAGCACTTTCACAGGTCAAAGGCTTTATTTTCCTTTGAAAAGAATGAATAGCCCAGGGAAAGCCAGTTGGTCTAGAAATACTGCTAAAACCCTGATTTTAGTGTCCTTCCATGAAGGTAACTGGTAAAACAGTCATCATTAACCAGTTGCTGAGTGGGGATCTCAGTGGTTAGTTGATTTTCTGCATTTGGGAGCAATTGGCTGTGATTTGGACACAGGCCCATCATTTGAGGCTGTGGAAAGATGTGTTAGACTCAGCCAACACCCTCCCTGGTCATGAAAGGTCAGAAGTGCAGAAACCCCACTATTATTGGTGCCCTCAGCACAACTGAGTGTTTTCCTTTGGAAATCTCTCCTCCTCTCCTCTCCTCTCCTCTCCTCTCCTCTCCTCTCCTCTCNTTTTTTATTTACTAGTTTATTTCTCCTCTCCTCTCCTCTCCTCTCCTCTCCTCTCCTCTCCTCTCCTCCTCAAATCTGTGCTCTGTGGCCAAGAGTCAGTCCTCAGATGGGTGACAGTGACCTTTGAGATCCTAAATCCCTCTTGGCCCCTGTGTCCCTGTCCTGTCCTGCACTAGAAAGACTGTGCTCACATCAGACCATGTGCATCCTCTCTTGGGAAAACCAAAGGGATTGGACTAGACATGACCTAACCTGGGAGTGAGTCAGCCCAAAACGACAAGGAAAGAGTGGGAAGCTGATGGGTGGCAAGAAATTGGGTGATTGAACTGTCAGAGAAGAGCAACTCAGCACTGGCACACCCAAGGGACAGCTGCTCTGGGTGAAGGTCGATGCAGAGAAGGTGAGTGTGAAGGGTTCCTCCCAAAGCTTTGGGATGGAGCATGTCTGGATGGCTTCAGCTCTAACTGGCACTGAGGTCTGGGGTGGTTTTTGAAGATGTCTCATTGAGAAAAACAGATTTTCTGACTTCCTTGGTTCTCTGCACACACTGAGAAATCTCATAACCCCTGCACCAGGCTGAACCTGCCCTTTGGGCAGGAGAAAGCTCAAAATTTGCAGATTTTTCTCACCATGCTGCTGAGGAAACAGAGCCCTCAGAGGTTGTTTCATTATGTTACTCTTCTCCTCCATTAGCAGAGCACCTATTCCTGATGGCTGGGTGAAGGGCAACAATAAAACAATCAGAACAAATATTCTGAATAGTGGGAAAATGCACTTTTAACCTGCTGAGTAGACACACCTCCTGGGCTGACTCTTCCCCTCCTCAATGCCTTGCCGTGAGCTTTTGTTGGGCAATGGCTTTGATGTGTGAGTGAGGATGTGGGTGGTCATTCAATTCCAAGGGCAGTTGCAGGGGGCACTTTTCTGCTGAGCAGCATGCAGGGTCCTGAATTCTCTTGGTTTGGGTTTGGGTGAGGTGGGACATGGGTGCTGGGGAGGTCAGGAGGTGAGGTACCTGTGTGTTGTTTCATGGTGATGATGGCAAGTTTCTAACAGAGGCAAAATCATGGAATCCTAGAATGGTTTGGGTTGGAAGGGACCTTAAAGCTCATCTTGTTCCAGCTCACCTTTCACTATCCCAGGTTGTTCCCAGGCTCATCCAGCCTGGCCTTGAACACTTCCAGGGATGAAAGACCATTGTTCTCTTGTTTGATTTTCTATATTTGCTTCTCAGTACATGAGTTGTTCTAATCAGTCCTGCACCAGTGGGATGAGACCTGCAAACCCTCACCCTAGACTATCCCAGTTTGAGGTTATGAAAAAAGAGGAAGGTGTCCTACACTCATCCATGGTGATCCTCCAGCAGAAGAGTGAAGCTGAAGACACCAAAATGTGAGCAATAAGGCTCAGGACAGAGCTGACATGAGCTGTGGGATGAGCAGAGCCACAGGGATACAGTGACACACAAAGGGAAAGATGGATTTGTCTACATGAGATTATCTCTTAATGATGCCCACAGCAAACTTCATCCTTTGGGAAAATTTGAAAGCAACAACCACTGCAGAAGAGGAATGGACACGTTTTACCAACTTGTCATGACATCTGTGTGAGGGGCCTTTTGTTAAAGAGCCAGAGGTCCTTCTGGCCCTTGGCATGTCTCTGCGATGTTCAGCAATGTTTAGGAAGAACATCTAAGAAGTGAGAGCATTACAGGACACAGAAAATCCATGTGCAACCAAGAGCTCATGGTCTTGCATAGCCATCACCATAAATTTGTGTAGAAATCCCAGCTGCCATAAAGGTCTTCCAACAATAATTCCAGATGTTTATTATCCTTTTCATTAAACTGCAAAGAGGCACTGAGGAATCATGGATGCAACGTGACTTTCCCGAAACAACCTCAGGCACAGCTCAATTCCTGTCCTCCAAGCTGAGTGCCCACCATTTCCCATCCCATCTGCAAGCAGACCACGATATCAGTACAAAACCCCAGCTGCTACCAGTCAGAAAAAAATAAGAAAGGACCACTTGGAAAATCCAGAAAAAAAATAAGAAAGAACTATTTGGAAAATCCAGTGGTCCTTGAGCAAGGCAAGAGATCTCCATACACTCTGGTGAAAAGGCTTCAACATCAACCTAAGCTGAAGTTAAAGCAGAAATGAGACCTGGTCCAGCTTAGTTTAAAGCAAATATTTGGCATTTAATCATGTATCTGCTATTAAAACTCATTACCTAAAATAGCAGCCTGAATTCACTTCAGTTGCTCTCGTTGGGCCATGTCCTCAAGTTGTGAGACTCTGAGGCTCATTTTTCAGTTTGAGTCTGCGATGCCTTGCTGGGGATGATATAAAGCTCCCCATAACCTCTCTGTCCTGGAAAAAGCCACTCTCAGTCAATACCCCATCAGGATGACAGGTCCCAAATCCCACTGCAAGCTGTGATGGATTGTCTCAGGGTGAAATTTCATATATCTCCTGCTTTCAGAGTGGAGCTGACACAAATAATTGGTGTCACTTTTGCCGGGATGGTGCCAAATGCTGACAAAACAGTTCCTAATCACAAGTGCCAGTGATTTGAGCTGGGATTTGTGTGCTGGACAACAGGAAAGTGTCATCATGGCAATGAGCTCGAGGGGCCTCAGCTTGCTGGGACACAGTGGTCTCTTGAATGGTCCAAGAGCTCAGTGTTGTGAGCAGGGTTGGTGGCACAGCCAGCTTGGCAAGAGCTCTGTGTGGGCATGGAAACTCAGCTAAAGTCTCACCTTGAGTCCTGGAGAGCTCAGGAGTTCAGGAGAAAAGGCATCAGGCCCTTAATCAACCCGTAATACTCTTCTGAAAGACCTACAGGATGGTGACAAATTCTGTGGTGCTATATGGTGCTCTATCACTGTATAAGCCTTCAACCCTAAAAATCTGACTGTTTCTACAGTCCTTCAGGAGTGGAGAAGGACTAGTGACTTTCTCAACATCAAAAAGGGAGTCTGGAACCAGGGCTTGACTCCTTCTTTCCACAAGACTCCTCCTTCACCAAAGTCCCCACCTCTTTGGTGCTGTGACTGTCCCCACCTACTTTTCACCAAGACCCCAACCCCAACACATCCCCCAGTGCAACCAAAACCTAGCAGGGATCTGTAGCTATTCCCTGGGAAGATGTTCCACCTGAACAACCCCCTGGGATAAATGAAAATTAACTCCACTGAGCCAGTGGGGTGAATGTCACCACAAGACAAGCGTCACTGAAAGGCTTCAGGCTGTAAAACCAATTCTCCCAGTAACAACCCGCCTTTCCATCCTTAAGAACTTGCACTTGGTGACACATGAATAGAGGGAGGGTATTTTGCATGTCCCCAGGGCTTCCAAAGGCCACTTAATTGTCCTTCTGCTCTCCCACTTTTCCTCTGCCGCATTGTTAGCCTTATCAACAATTCCCACGCACCGTACCACCACGCAGGAAAATAATCCCACACCTGGCACTGGGGCTTGTATCCTGTCTGCAGGGGCCGAGGGAGGGGAACAATTGGATCTGCATCCCCCGTATGGCACCGCACACGGCGAGCGGGGAAGGAAACCCGGGGCACCGCACAATTGACGGGGAAGCATGGGCCGCGCTCCGGGGAAGAGTTGGCCAACATCGGACTTGCCCTTCCAGTTCTGGGCTTGGATTTGCATTCACATGGGTGTTGGACGCCCTCTGCTGATGGTAAAGATGAGTAAAGCATGTTTCTCTTTAATGCGGGGATTCCAAGCCGGAGCGAATGTCATAGAATCGTAGAATTGTAGAATCGTTGAGTCATAGAATCACTGAATTATTCAGTCATTGAATTATAGGATCATTGAATTACAGAATCACAGGATTCTATATAGAATTCATTCTAGGATCATAGAATCACTGAATTATAGAATCATAGAGTCATAGAATTGTTGAATTGTAGAATCACAGAATCATTGAATTATATAATCATGGAATTGTTAAATTGTAGAATCACAGAATCACTGAATTATAGAATCATAGAATTGCTGAGTTGTAGAATCACAGAATCACTGAATTATAGAATCATAGAATTCCTGAATTGTAGAATAAGAGAACCATTGAATTACAGAATCACAGGATCACTGAATTCTATAATCATAGAATTCTTGAATTGTGGAATCATAGAATCATTCCATCATTGAATTATAGAATCATAGAATCATTCCATCATTGAATTATAGAATCATAGAATCATTGAATTATAGAATCACTGAATTTCAGACACACAATCATATAGAACCACAGAATCACAAAATGGTTTGGGTTGGAAGGGACATTAAAGATCATCTCTCAGCTCCCCTGCCATGGACAACTCTGGTTTTGCATGAGCAGAAAATAACAAAAATATGGAATGGAAGAGCCTTCCAGGCCACGCCTTACCCCCAAAACCAAAACTACTTTTATTTGTATTCTGATTGTCATAATTTAGTCCATCTTCTTTTTGAAACTTCTTTTAAAAGATATTTTTTACCCTGCTCCATTCTGGCATGTGCCAGTTAAACAGCATGTCCAGCTGATTTCCAGTGTTTGCATCCCAGCAGTACAAACACAGCCATTGGCTCTAAGTTCCTCAGAAGCTCATCCACAACTTCTCTTTCCCAGAGAAGCTGTGGCTGCCCCTGGATCCCTGGAAGGGTCCAAGGCCAGGCTGGATGGGACTTGGAGCAACCTGGGATAGTGGAAGGTGTCCCTGCCCATGGCAGAGGGTTGGAACATGATTTAAAGTCCCTTCCAACCCAAACCATTCTATGATTCTATGATTGAGGTCTCCACAACCATCACCCCAATGTCTCACATTGTTGCTGAAGCTCTGAGGTGTCTAGCTCACCTTTGTCTCCCAGAATCGTGAGTTTCCCCATCCTGGGACAGCATAAATTTAAGGACACAGAGCTGACCTCTCAGGTTTCTTCCAAAAATTCTCAAAATTCAAACAAATCTAATCTTTCCAAGTACAGATCTGGCGATTTCCTCATTCAAGAACTGCAATTTTTTGTTCGGAGGCAGAAAGTACATTTTTTTCCATGGAAGAACAGTGAGAGGGAATCACCAGCACAGACTGATTCCCTCTTGGGGACTGACCTGCTTGTCTCTCATAGACCCTTGAATTAGAAACAAGGATTAGAATCCCACAACCATTTACGTAGGAAAAGACCTCTAAGACCACTGACTCCAACCATTCCCCAGCACTGCCAAGGCCACCTTGGACCCATGTCCCCAAGTGCCACATCCACACAGCTTTTAAATCCCTCCAGGTTTAGGGACTCCACCACTGCCCTGGGCAGCTGTGCCAGGGCTGGACAACCCTTTCAAGTGACTTGCCCACCTTTTCTACCAACATCTCCACACTTGGTTGGCAACCCCCTGAGGTTCCCTGGTCACTGGGGAGGGGTATATTTTGCTTTGTGCAAAGGCTGAGGTAATAATTGTGGGGCTACAGAGCAGAGAGGGATTTTATCCAGGCACAAATATGAGTATGATGACCACAAAGGACCTGTTCAGGCACTGAAATCTACATTTTATATTGGTAACGAGATTCTTTCATTGGAACTTCTAAGAAATCCCTTTGTTAATTCAGTGTCTCTTGCTCAGGCAGCAACCTGAGAGAGCTCATGTCTGTGAGGAACAGCCTTGTGGGGTCTCATGAGAAGACACACATCATGTGGACTGAATTCTGGAGCCCTGCAGTCAGAAACACCAGCCAGGCTTGCTCTGGCCAAGTTTTGAAGGCACACAGACCCTGTTTCAACACCTTGGTGTCTAAAAAAAAACCACCCTTGGGGAATGAAGACCCCATGCCCAAAGTGTAGATGCCTACTTCAAACTATTTCAGTCTTGTAGAAAAACCTTATCCTCACCTCTGAACAGTGATAGAAGCAATCAGATGGATCAGGGAAGGCTCAGGTTCAAATTCCTCACCCTAGGGGTGCTTCAGACCAACATCTCTTCATTGCACTGAGGTGTGTTGTACCTTAGGATGAGTCTGGCTATAGGCAGAGGTCATTTACCTCCCTTTGGACCATTCAGAGTGCCACTTGGAGAGCACCTGAGTAGGAGCTTTGTTAGAGCATTGCTCAAATGAATAATCAAGGTATTTACTAGTAGGAATCTGTTCAGGACCCTAAGATGCTCAGGACCTCCTTTCACCCAAACTGCAATACCTCCTGCCCAAACCAACCAGCAGAGATGTGCCCACCCTACAAAAGGTGTCCTCTGTTCTACCTTCTCAGCCAGCTCACATGGGCGACTTTCCGCTCCCAGACTCACAGAATCACAAAATATGCAGAGTTGGAAGGGACTCACAGGGATCATCAAGTTCAACTCCTGGTCCTGCACAGGACACCTGCAGAATCCCACCATGCCCCTGAGAGGGTCATCCAAACTCTCCTGGAGCTCTGGCAGCCTTGCCGCTGTGCCTCCTGCCCTGGGGAGCCTGTTCAGTGCCCATCACCCTGTGGGGGTAGAACCTCTCTCTAATCTCCAACCTAACCCTGCCCTGGCACAACTTCAAACCATTCCCTGTGTCCTGTCCCTGGTCCCCACAGAGCAGAGACCAGTGCCTGTCTCTCCTCTGCCCCTCCTGAGGAAGGTGTCACTGCAATGAGCTCTCCCCTCAGTCTCCCCTTCTCAAGCTGAACACACCAAGCACCCTCAGCCTCTCCTCACACAGACTCCATCCGAGAGATTTTGATGTCCAAGGAAGCCGGGAGGTTTTTTGGGTCACTTTTTTTCCCAAGTGAGGAGAGGCAGAACAGTTTTCTAGCAAGAAACCTGAACGAGCCACCCCCTCCCTGCAGTGCTCAGGGGAAGCCGGATGCCAAACTCCATCTCCCAGGGATGAAGGCACTTAAAAGCTGGGTCCTGCAATGCTCTGTGTTGCAATGACTGGCCCACTCTTGTTCTCCCACGTCCCACCTGCACCCAGAGGTGGCAGCTCTCCAGGCTCCCAAGTCCTGATGAAAGTGTGGAGATTTAGCTGGGAAATATTTCATCTTGACAAAACAACAGCCAGATTTCCTGTATCTTTACACAAAAGAAATAACAGGCGTGTGTGTATCAAGTGTATTTATCTATACAGGATTTTGCCTTACAAGGAACAATAGAAACTTGAGTCCCTGTGATTGCCCAACCACAGCAGAGTGTTTAGAAGTTGGTTGGTTTTCTTTTTTTTCTTTTTGGGGGGTTGTTTTGGAAAATATTGTGCGTATGGGAGTTCCTTAACACAGCAAGAGAGGAGGCAGCTTCCTGTTATGAAAACAGTCAACAACCTGACATTCAGCAATGTGACATTCCCTGCACCCAACGGTGATAAACAGGCCTGATAAAGATCTGCCACAATAGGTACAATAGGACAGCCCCCTCCCCCCCATAAAGGAATAGGACGTGGAAAGAGCCTCAATACACAAATATCCCAAGCCATCTCTTCCAGCTCCTTTTATACAGTAGGCAATCTCATCCTGCTTTCCGTCTTTTCCCAACATTGATTCATTTCCCCTCAGGCAGGGGTCAGAGGAGGAGCTGGGTGTTTGATAGCACTTTCTCGCAGGTCTTTGTAGTTCAGAGGCAGCACTCTGGTTGAGATCTGCAAACTGTTTACTGGGTTTCCCTTCCTGCTGCCGTTTGTGATCCCTGCATTTCAATGCCCCAGCTGCTGAACTCATCCAAGCTTGTCCCCAAAGTCACCTCCTTGATCTCAATTAAATTCCAGAAGCAAAACAAAAAAAGTTAGTGGGAACCTCTTCCCCCTTCCTTGACCTTGGTAGTGGTTGCTGGAGCTGCCTTTTTTCCTCCCTGATTCCCTACAGCTTCCACCACAGGGATGCTCTGAGTGTCTCTGCTAAGGCTGCAGGAGAAATACCAGATAATATTTATTTCCACCAACTAAGTGTTGGATGCACTTTTTCTTCCTCTGAAAGTGACTGTAAAATAAAAGAGGAGGATGATCTCCACTGCTACTCAGCTCCTGTGTTGCCCAGAGGAACTGTGGGTGCCCCATCCCTGGAAGTGTCCAAGTCCAGGTTGGACAGGGTTTGGATCAACCAGGGATAGTGGAAGGTGTCCCTGCCCATGGCAGAGGGTGGAATGAGAGGAGCTTTTAAGTCCCTTCCGACTCAAACAATTCTGGGGTTCTATATATCCCATTCTGGAATTAATGTATTTATTTTATAAGGGCTTCAGCCATTTTCCAGCCCCTCCACAAACCCCAGTAAGGTTTAATCATTTCCCAGCTTTTCCCCATGGACTGCCCTTCTTTTTTTATATCTTAGAAGAAAAGTAGTAAAGACTCAGCTGCTGTATCCTAAGAGCCTTTTGGGTACTTCCCAGGCCTCTTTTGCTCTCAAAGAAATGAAGAACTCTTCCTGACTGACAGAAGTCTTGGTGGAGCAAGGCCATTGAGCCAAGAGCTTATCCTGGTGGCCCCAGATGTCTCAGGAATGCCTGTGAGATGGGGATGCAAATCCTCCACTGCCCAGGAGCTGTGGTGCCTGTGCCCTGACTCCTAAGGGAAACAAGGACTGTTTACTTGGAAAGCACGGTTGGAGGAGACACTTGTTCAGCAGGTAACTTGTGCACCATGAAGACCTTGAATCACCTTTGACACTTCACCATGAGGCCACTGATGGCAGGGCATCTTTTCCTGATGCTCCAAACTTGCTCCTTTGCCTGGACTGACAAGAAAACCCCGTTGCAGGAGGGCTCTGGGTATGGGATCAAGCTAAGACTGGGATGGGGAGGTACACGAGCTTCAATCTTCCTTTGGCAGAAAGGTGCACAAAGCTCTGCTCGTCAGTGCCATGTCTTTTATTCTCTGCAAGTCTTGTTTTGGAAATAATATCACGCTGCACTAGGCCTGTCTGGCTGGAGAATGAAGGTCTCCTATCTTTCATTTTCCTCAAGTCCTACTGTCATTGGTCTATAAGGGATGTAAAAATGGACAAGAAACAGCAGAACCACATAGAAAGTTGAAGAGCTGCCCCATGCCATCACCTTTTGAGGTTCTGATTGATTAGGATGGTGGGATGGAGAGAATTTCTGCCCGTGGGTGGGATTCAGACCAGGTACCTTAACATAATTTGTTGGTGTTGTTTGGGTCTGAGGTCTAAACTGGATCCAGCTGGAGAGACATGGGGATTGTCTCACTGCCAGGGCTAACCAGGGTGGTGGTGGCTCTGGACACACCAGGACACAGGAACCAAGCACCATAGGGATGGTCTTGGAGTAATTCTGGGTGCCTCAAGGACAACTACATGTGTATGTGACATTTGGGGACATGGTGGTGGGCTTGGCAGTGCTGGGGGAATGGTTGGACTCAATGACCCAAGGGGGCTTTTCCAACCTGAATGATCCTATGATTCCATGACTAAGAGAAGTGGAAGGAAGAGACTGATGATTCCTTCTTCTGGCTGATGAATCCAGGGCTGGCAGTAGAGTCAGCCTGGACTGAAAAACTCTTTATTGGAGTGTCTTTCCTCTTGGAGGATAATTCTTTGTAGCCACAACTCTCCTGGGTTATTCTTCTCCCACTCTGACATGTCTGACTGTTGGGTCAGTTCCCACTCAATGAGCAGGTACTAGTTTTACCCCTGATTATGTGGCTCTAATTCCTGTCTGCACCATCCCATCTGTGAAACAAGGATAGGTGGTGGTCAAACCATCTATCCTTGGAAAGTTTAGGTTAGATAAAAGGAAAAGGTTCTTCTCCCAGAGGGTGATGGGTACTGAACAGGCTCCCCAGGGCAGTGGGCACAGCCCCAAGGCTGCCAGAGCTCCAGGAGTGTTTGAACAACACTCTCAGGGACATGGTGGGATTCTGGAGGTGTCCTGTGCAGGGCCAGGAGTTGAACTTGATGATCCTTGTGGGTCCCTTCCAGCTCAGGTTGTTCTGTCTAGTCTAAACCCAGAGGCAGGATCCCACTGCTGACTCCAGCACCATCCTGCATCACCACTGATGTTGCTGGGCAACCAGTTCAGAGATGGAGATAAACCTAAAGGCCCAAAGTATGGAGGTCCTTGTTGGGAGTGCTGTGGCACAGAAACAGGACAGTTAAGGAGTCATCCAGGAAGGATCCTGTGCTGGGAGGAGAAGTGGGATTCATTGGCTGCCCAAGTCCAGGCTGCCCACAAATGGAAATATTAATGTATCAAGAGAGAGGCAACCCAGATTTCCACCTCTTCCCCAGCCTGGTCAAACAAGATGCAAATCAGACCTTGGCTTTAGTCCTTATATTTCATATTATGACGTAAAACCAAGTAGCTGCCTTATTGTAGGAGTGGTACAGCTTGTGAAGGTAGAGAACGAGCTGTACATTCAGCCATGCTCAGTGCCTCTATTGCAAAGCATTGGGTGACATCTGGAAGTGTTCTTGTCATCTAATAAGGTCAAACAAGAGCACTCAGAAAACCACCCTAAAAGCCAAAGAGGTAAAGAGAAAAATCAATTCCATCTGGTCGGAGAAGGCCCTGCTGCGCAGCAAAGGCTTTCAGGGCTTCGAGTGTGGCACCTTCCAAGCAGCTGAGACACCTTGACTGCGAGGGCAGGAGCTGTGCTGTACCTCGGGTCAGAGTGGCACGGGGTCTGGCACCACCTGGAAATCACAAGGACCAGCAGCTTGACCCGGGGGCAGCACTTTGAAACACTCTCAGCTAACACCTTGCAAGGGGAGAAATGTGAAGAGCAGCAAGGGCAGTGAGGGCTGCGATGATAATCTGGAAAGCAGAGCACGTTCTCCTCGTGCAGCAACATCAGTGCCGTGCAAACAGGCTCATTAAAAATGGGCTGTATATCTACTAATCACAGCCAGGCCGTGCCACCGTGGAGGTTGCCCTCTAACCCATCGGGTACCACACACGATGCCCAGCTAAAACCTCTCCTAAAGCCTGAGCCATTGCTGGGCTCAGTGATGCTGCTCTGGGCCAAAACCGTGTCAAGAAAGGCTCAAACAACTCAGTGGTGCGGATGAAGGAATTCCTGTCCGGGGTAATTCAGTGGTGTGATGCAGCCCTTCAGCCCTCAGTGACCCCATCTGGTCACGCTCTCTGATTTACGGCACCGTTAATCGCTATAATTCACTATTTCCGCTGCAGGAGCAGCAAGGAGCCTCAGGCTGGAGGAGAAATACTTGTGCTGGTTGCTACTCCACAGCAGGGTGGGCCATCTCTGCCCTTAAAAGGGTCTCCAGACCTAAATATAACATGTGAGAAGGAGAACCAGCACCCAGAGGGGCAGGGGAAAGGAGCAGCGATGACAAGCCGCACTCAGGGTTGCAGCCTCCTCATGGTGTGTGGGCAGCAGGATGGAAAAAGGATTTTAAGGCCAAAAAGGAGACTTTTAAGCACAGAGGAGAAGGAGAATGGGAGAAGGCTTTGTGTGCACGCACAAGAAGGTCCTTGCACTCACAGGGTACAGGGTATTTGCCACATAGAGCACCCAGTGCTGCCTCCAAGACACCCACCTTGGAGCACAAGGGTAGAAAAACCTTCCCAGGCCACTCAGGGATTGGGTCATGTTCTTTTAGCACAGGTGCAAAACAACCCACTAAAGCAAACACTTCGGTCCATGAGTGGCTCATGTGTTGCACTTGGGCTGTTTGCAAACCCTCCAGGTTTTATGTACTTTGTGCCTGGAAGATGTTAAGCTGAACAGCTGTGTTTGACAAGCAAACTCCTCAGTGCCTCCGCTACCTCATCACTTGCTCAAATGGCCTCAGGATCAAACCCAAGAGTTGCTCTTTCCACGGCCTTCAGCATCCAAAAGGGGCTTCCCTGTACATTAGAAATGGAAGAACTTCCATAAGCTTCTGATGTCTGACAGGGAGAAGTTGGTGATGCACCGACCACCAGAGTGGCCAGTGCATCATTAGCAGGAGGCCTGTAACACTTTGCTGGTTTAGGAGGAATTGCAGGAATATTTTCCATTTGTTCCCCATAGCTGAGCTCCATCCAGAGCCGCACTCACCTCCTCTGCTCCTCGTTCCTTGAGAGGAGTTTTTTGTTAACACGGAGCAGGCAGGATTTGCTCTTGTGCCCCATCCAAGAAACAGAGAGAAAAATAACCCCAAACAATTGCAAAGCTTTCATTTGAGAAATTAATTCACAAGGGAGTAAGGTTAAAAATAAAGTTCTTTGGCCAGAGCCTTTATAAGCTCCAACCATATTCTCTGGAATATAATTCATAAGCACAATATGTTTTTTGTTGTGAATGAGTGTGAAGTACCAGAAAAGGAAAGAGGAAACCCCTAATGTAGTCCTGAATAGACCTGTGAAAAAGGATAATAAAACTTGTCCTGGATTTCCTTTAGCAGCAGGTGCTTCCTTTGGAGTTTCTATTCATTCAGACTTTGGACAGACAGAGCCTGCCAAATTTATTTTTTATTTTTTTTTACTCTTTGTAAACACAGCATTCAGTTGATCTGAATGAAGGTGAACTTGTCTTCTTGACCACTGTCAAGCTCGTGGCCTCACAAGGTCAATGGCAAAGCTTCTCCAAGCTTTTGTGGTGGGTTCCATTCCACACCTGACAGAAAGGTGCTACCACAATGCTCAGACGGTTTCCTCAAGCATCCAAGGCTTGAAGGCCCTAAAAGTCTATTTAAAGTAGACCATCCATGTTCCTGGTGACACATCCAGGTTTGCCCATCCACAGCAACACTCCAGCTGTGACTGGGGGAATACAGCTCCTCATCCTCACTAGGCTGGGCTCATTTCTGTGGGGAGAGCAGGTGATATTAAGCACTGATTGATGTCTAGGAAACCATTAGGCACAGCATTAAATTGCTCCTTAATCATGGTATGCAAAGGCCAGCATTACCTAGAAGGTCAGAGAGACCCTTCAGCTCCCAAGAGCTCCCTGGGCAACACCTGGAAAAGCCAACTTCTCCCTGTCAAACACAGCCTGACTTCTCTCCCAAGTCCTTTTCCAAAGACAGCACTGCCAACCTTCACTGTTCATAGAACCACAGAATCCTGGAAAGGTTTCGTTTGGAAGGGACATTAAAGCTCAGCTTGTTATTTATAGAGACAGAAAAGGAGCTTAAAATCTGAATGCACCATTCCTGAAGTTAATGAAACAGTTGACACAAACATGAGGAAGGTACCAAACATATCACAAATCTTCCTGTCCTGCCTTAACAGGCAGAAGGAAGGGGGGATTGGAATGAGATGATCTTTAAGGTCCCTTCCAACCCCAAACCATTCTATGACGAGAAACAGTGCCCAAACTATCTAAGCTGCCATTTATTAGGTAACTTTAACAAATATTTTTTGTTTTCTGTAGTTGTTTTGTCTTGCCAAACATCCTTACTGCCTGCTTCGACTCCCTCCAACTGAGGCCAACATTAACAGCTCATCCAATTCCCTATATTTAACATTCCCAATCTGGCACAGATTTATACCAGCTCTGGTAACAATGGCATGGAACACCTGTCAGTGACTGCATTTGCCCAGGGATTCGCTTCGTTCCACGTTGTGTGTTTAATAATTCTTGTGAACAATGGGACAAATAAACATTTTTTTTTTTTTGCTCAGCTCTTACTCAAGCCAACTCCACTGTCCAAATTGTACATGAGGGGCCTGCAGAGGCTGGTGGTCGTTTCCTAGACTTGTGGCCTCTTTCCCTCAGAAATGACATTGTCAGCAGCTCCGAGCTCAGAGAGGGCATTTACCACTTGTATGTGAGGAAGGAAGAGGAAGAATGAGCAGGAAAGGGGCAGCGTCGTGCAGGGCCCTGAAGGCAGGGATGACAAATCTCAGCTTCAAGGGGTGGATGACAGACAGATCTCCTAAGAAAGGTCGAGGCTCTCTGAGCAAAGGGATGAGAGACGTGTCGTGCGTGGTCAAGGATGGAATAATGAGGGATTGCAGGACCCACTGTAGGATGGTTGACACGTTGCAGCTCTGTCCCTGAAAAAGATGTAGTGATGGGGATGGGGAAGATGTGGACCTGCTGGAGGAAGTCCAGGGAAGGGCCACAAAGATATTCTGAGGGCTGGAGCAGCTCTGCTGTGGGCACAGGCTGGGAGAGCTGAGGGACGTTCACCTGGAGAAGAGAAGGCTCCAGGGAGACCTAAGAGCCCCTTGCAGATCCTAAAGGGGCTTCAGGAATGCTGGAGAGGGACTTGGGACAAGGGATGGAGGAGCAGGACAAGAGGGAAAGGATTTAAACTCATTGAGAAGTGCCTTAGATTAGTTGTTAGGCACAAATTCTGTACTCAGAGGATGAGCAGGCCCTGGCACAGGTTGGGCAGAGAAGCTGTGGCTGCCCCATCCCTGGAAATGTTCAAGGCCAGGTTGGACAGGGCTGGGAGCAACCTGGGACAATGGAAGGTGTCCTTGTCCATGGCAGAGGGGTTGGGCTAGATGACCTTTAAGGTCCCTTCCAATCCATTCCATGGTTCTATGATTCCATGAATCTTTGTTTCTATGGCTCCATCCAACCTCCTCAGCCCTGCACAAAGCTCCCCTCCCCAGACTGTGCATCACCCTCCAAATATCCTTTCCCACCCCTGCACCAGCCCTTATCCCCAGAGCTGGACCCCAAACTTATCTGCCACCCTCACCCTTCCACGTCCCCTGTCCCCATGGCCCCATCACTGCCCCAGTGGTGCCAGTCTCTTGACCATGGCTGCTCTGAGCCTCAGCAAACCCCACACAGGAGCCACACCATGATAACACACCCCACACAGATTTTATCACCCCAAGGGTCATCATTTGGGGTACCTCAGACTCCCTAAAGAGCAGACGATCCAGCCCACAGCTGTACTCGAGCACCTCATGCAGCACAGCTGGTGACAGGTGATGTTGGGGACACCCCAGCCTTGGTGGACCTCCAAACCCATCAGCCTTCACATAACATGAGCTGCTAAAGGCCGTTCCTGCATGGAAAACAGTGTCTTTTTAGGTCATTTAACCTATTCCCAGGGTTCAGCAAAGCTTCTTACAGCCCAACCTCGTTACAGATATGATTCACACAATGATATTTCAATCACTTCCTCTGGGAGACTCTTTCCAACAATGCAGATTTCTTGGCTGGAGAAGAATTCCCAGGGATCGGGCTGATGTTTTCCTTTGCCCTTGCAATGCATCCCCTCAAACAACTTCAAAATGGGAACTTCCCTCCCTTCTCAATGCCCCGTTGAGGGGCCACATCATCCCCCAAGGGCAGGTGCCAAGCCCATGGAAAATCTGGGCTGCAAATCGAAAAATCTGAGCTAAAATGGTCCTAATACAGTTCAGAGGAGCCCATTGGAGAGAAAATGAAGCATCTTCTCCACAACTCCCTGAAAGGAGGTTGTAGCCAAGTGGAAGTTGGTGTCTTCTCCCAAGGAACAAGCAATAGGACAAGAGGAAATGGGCTCAAACTGCACCAGGAGAGTGTTAGATTGGATATTAGGAATAATCTTTCTATGGAACAGGCTGCCCAGAGCAGTGGTCGAGTCCCCATCCCTGGAGGGATTTAAAGCCACATAGATGTGGCAGTTGGGGACATGGGTTAGTGGTGGCCTTGGCAGTGCTGGGGCAATGGATGGACTTTATGCTCTTCAAGGTCTTTTCCAACCCAAAGGATCTCATGTCCTTTTCATCATTTCCCAGCTCTGGGGTACTGTTTTGGTACTGTTGTAGGTGCAGGAGACCAGGAAAATCCCAGTGACGTGCACCAGGATTGTCCCATTGCCTTGGCTTTCCTGCACATGCCTCCCAGAAGCTTTGCTAAGTCTGTCCAGGGAGACTTCTTCTAATCAAGGAGTCTTCTGATGTCTGACAGGATGAAACTCTGCAATGTTGAACCTCAAGAAAGTGGTGATTTCTGAAGCTTAAATGTTGTGTGGCATGAACTCAGAATCCCAAAATTATTAAGTTTGGAAAAGCCCTCAGAGATCATTGAGTCCAACAGTTCCCCCAGCACTGCCAAGGCCACCACTAACCCACGTTCCCAAGTGCCACATCCACAAGTTGTTTGAACATTCCAGGGTGATGCCACCACTGCCTTGCCAGACAAGCAATCCCCATTTCACCAGAACAGCAGTGAACACACACTCTGCTCTTGGAAAGAGGAGACAAATCTGCTGCAGGATGCCTGGTGACCTCATTTGGATGTTCCTCTGGAGGGCACCTCTCAGGGAACACCTCAATGCAGCTGCCAACACTTTAGCAGATGAAATGAGACATTTCTCCAGTGTCTGTGAGCAGGTGGAGGAATTTTCCTTGCCTAGAAGACATATTTATGTTCTGCAGGGTCACAGCTGAAGCAGAAGAGTTCACTGCCATGGGTTGGGTTTTCTTGCAGTGCCAAATGATGGTTTGGCCACAATTTTCCTTCCTCTTGCAGCTCAGTCTCTCTCAGTTTGTATTTGGAAGAATCCTTTCCAAAAAAAATACAGGAAAATAAATTTCTTATCCCAGAAAAAAATTATGGAAGGGTTCCATTAGACAAAGAAAAAAATTAAAAATACAGACAAATTTGTGGTGTTGCAAAATAATAAACTGCAAACAACAGGGTTTGTGTTAGAATTATTTATTATCCGTCACTTGAGCGTCTCTGAAAATAACCCTCCTCCCCTGGGAAGGAATTTCTCATCCCTTTTTATTATTTTTATTATTATTGCGGTGCTCAAGACACCATTGTGGCATTAGATCAATTGTAAAAGATGAGCTGTTTTCTCTCATACTGAGTGATGTGGAAATATCATGAGACAACCCCTGACGCTGCAAATTTGTAATTTAAGAGAAGTTAGTTGAAAAATGAGAAAAAAACAATAAGGAAAACTGAGGCACAGGAATCAAGGTGCTTTGCCTCAGTGTTATTTCAGTGTTTTCAAGAAGGACACGGAGGTGTTTCTGAGGATTTGGGCTGTTTGAAGTCATGTAGGGAAAGTTTATGGTGGGCTCAAGAGGTAAAAGCTGAGCCAGATTTCCCAGTGTTTAAATCCAGCAGCATCCATGTGTGTTAGAAGAGTTATTGCTCCTTTCTGTCTTGAGCAAAGTGTGAAGTCATAGAGTCATGGAATGGTTTGGGTTGGAAGGAACCATAAAGGTCACCTTGTTCCAACCCCCTGCCTTGGACAGGAACACCTGGTTCTGGGGTTCTCTACAACCCATGTGCATGCTGAGATATTCCTCCTTGCATCCCACCAGACCCTGGAGGCACTGCAGGGCACTGGAAGGAATCCCAAAGGTAAGGGGAGCTTCTGATGAACATCTGTGGTACAAGATACTCCCATATTGGACAGCAACCCACGGCAGGACCCATAAATGTCATCCCAGCTTGTGTAGGTGGCAGGAGAGATAGGCATGGTGGAGATGCCAGATGGGGATACATTCCCAGGTGTGTGGATCATTGGCTTGGCATCCACTGAATCCCCTCTAGGAATTACTTTAAGCGAGGAATGAGGTGGAGATGGTCTCCAGCCTTTCCAAGGTGGGAAGGTGGTGGCTGCTCCATACCTGAAAACATTCAAGGCCAGGTTGGACAGGGCTTTGAGAAACCTGGGCTAGTGGAAGGTGTTGCTGCCCGTGGCAGGGGGGTGGACTAGATGGCCTTTAAAGGTCCTTTCCAACCCAAACCATTCCACGATTCTATGATCATATGCTGCAGGTAGAGGCTCATACCCCACTCTGGATCCCATTCTAGGCTTGATCCCAGCACCCATTGTTTGTGCACACACACGTTCATTTTTCCACAGATACCAGCAAAGCCTGTGAAAATAAAAGACAGCTGACCATAAACCTTTGGGATCCCCCTTTACTGTTGGGTGGGATTTGTTTCATTACTTTTTTTCCACTCTTTTCTCTCTCTCCCTGGACCAGGAGCCCGGGATGAGGCCGGGCTGCTGCCGGCATGAGAAAGTGGGGCCGTCCGTGCAGATGTTGCCCGGGGAAGCCAAGGTTCCCACAGCAAGTAGGAAGCGGGGCCTCACGGAGCCGGGATGGGGACTGAGGAAGTGGCAGCAGGGCTGGACACCCGTGGCCACAAATCCAGGGATGATGGGAGAGGAGAAGCAAAGCCGGGGTGGGGGGGGGAGCGTAAAGGAGGGGGACATCTATTCTTGGAGAAAAAGGGGGGCCCTGGTGGGGGGATTTTATTGTAAGGCTTTGTTTACACCCCGAGCTGAATGAATCAAATGACCTTGTTTATTGTCGGTCTCCTGAATGGACGGCAGAGGGAGAGGGAGGAGGGATGGGGGGTTATATTATTGTTAATTCTGCCATTTACAACTTCTTCTTTTTTTTTTTTTTTTTCCCACCACACATTGTTGCCATGATAAAAGAACAAGAGGTGAAACTCTAGTCCTTCCTTTCCCCATCTCCGCAGTATTCTCCAAATCCCCGGACAGGAGGCTGTTGGGATGAAAGTGCCAAACCACGGTTCTGTGTATGAGATGTAGGGCCTGATCCCGCTGCTCCTCACCCCAGTCTTGCCAAAATCCTTTTCCATGGTGGGGCAGTGGGGCTGAGACTTGTCCTGCTGGGAATCAGAGTGTCCCCCTCCAGGGAGGACACAAGGACACAACAAGCCTTTTGCCAACCACCGTTGGGTGGATCCCTCTTTGCCCCTGGATGGCCACAGCTCTCACACACAGGGTCATCATCTCCAGGGAATAACAACATCCAGGCAGAGATCCCTTACATGCCTGCAGTTTTTGGGAGCTGAACTCAAGCCCTCTTTTGAAGGACCCAGCTTTTCAGCCAAGCACCTGCTCTTGATGCTGCACAGAGGTATTTGGGTGCAAGTCTTCATTGTTATATTATTCTTTTGCCCTTCTTTGGCCCCTGGTGATCCCCATTGCTGCTCAATAACTCCCCAGCCAAAATCTCAGCAGTTTTCAGATTATTTTACTTTACAGAGCTATGAAGATCCAGGCTTGAGCTATCACAGGACTGCCGAGAGCATGAAATGGTCCTTCTGGTTTGAGCATCCCAACAACCTACAGAGAGATGACATTAGTCTCAAATGACAGCTTTCCCTCCTTGTCACCTTTGTAGAGCCCTTACACGCTCTAGGATGGAGGGAAAGGGAGCAAGGCTTCCCAAACTTCATGGCATCCCTCTCTGTCCCTCTGGGTGTCCTTGGCTCCACATGGAAGTCAGGTCTTGTCCTGGGACTGGCTGTGTTCATGGGTGATCCCTTCCATCCCTTCACCTCACTTCTCTTTCCCTTCAGGTCAAGCCACTTTGGTTCCTTCAGGATCATATTTTAATTTCTTAATGACTTAGAATTTTATTAGCACAATGTCAGAGACTCTTACTTGGGACAAGCTGAAACCTGATCCCAGCTTCTTCTCCTCTCTGCCAAGCAACTTGGTGCAATTTTCCCTGCTGAGAGACATAAGTGCAACAAGGAAAGCATCTGAGATAACTTTTTCAACCAACCTGCTAGGAACTCTTTATTGAAAACTTGATTTTTCAGTTCAGACCTCTAACTGTGGACAGCTCCTGCTGTGGGAGATGCCCAAGCTTGTCCCATCAGACATCCAAAAGACAGCGATGTCCCATGTCATACCTGCCAGGAGATGCAGATGTCTCAGGTACTGCAGGACAGCTCAGATGTCACCAAGTTCCTGTGTGTGGGCAGCTGAATGACACTTTCGTGTCTATGGCACAGACATCTCCACTTGAGGTGGGTGTTTGTCCCCACATTGATGTCATCAGAAACCCAAGCAGCACGGGCAGTGAAGTGACTCATCAGACCACAGGTAGGTTTGTGATTTATGGTGAGGTGAATCACTGGCTGGGACCATTTGCCAGAGGTTTATAGGCAATGTAAGAGCCTACAGCCCTGAGCAGATATAAAAGTAGGGTCCAGAAGCACCCAAAGGCAGGTGAGATGAGCTGTGCTCAGCAGCACCTCGACTTTTGCAGGGCTGAAGCCCCTTCCTGTCTCCTCCAGTGAGCAGAAAACACCTTCCTGCAGCACAGAGTGACCCACAGCATGGGCAGGGTCCACGAGAATCCATGAGGGACTGAAAAACTAAACTAAATAATACAAAGGGTTCTCCCAACGTCTCTGATCAATGCTGGGCTATGGTCAAAGTTTTGTTCCTTGGTTTCCTACTTTCATGTGCTTCATTTTATGGGCAGAATACATTTTTTTGCCTCATATCCTTCAAATTTACCCACGACTGGAGCCATGTGGTTTTAATAAATGTAGGACATGCTCCTGGAGGGTATGAGTTGGCCATAAATCTTGAAGATTTATATCAGTGTTAAAAGAATGTAGCTGTGGCCAAGGTCAGGGAACCCTTGGAGGAGATCAAGGTGGGAAAAGAGAATTAAAAATATAAAGAGGTAAAAATGAGGAAAGAAAAGTCCTGCCTGTTATGCAGAGCCAAAAGAGAGGAAGGACAAAGGTGTATTTTGGTTGTGACCCCATGGGAAGGCAGAGAAATAAAAGCCTGTGTCACCCTCAGTGGCCCATCCTGTCCTGTGAACACCTTCTGTGCCAACCAACCCATCACTTCCCAGCCTGTGCAGTCCCCAGCTTCCAGGTGGGGAGGGGAAGCCATGAATTCCAGCAAAAGAATCATGGAATCACAGAAGGGTTTGGGTTGGAAGGGATCTTAAAGCTCAACAAGTTCCACTCCCCTGCCATGGGCAGGGACACCTTCCACCAGCCCAGTTTGGTCCAAGCCCCGTCCAACCTGGCCTTGGACACTGCCAGGGATGGATCCAGGGGCAACCACAGCTTCTCTGGGAATTCCAGCCCAGCCCCTGCCCACCCTCCCAGCCAACAATCCCTTCCCAATATCCCATCCATCCCTCCCCTCTGGCACTGGGAAGCCATTCCCCCTTGTCCTGTCCCTCCAGCCCTTGTAAATAGTCTCTCTCCACCTTTCTTGTGGGCTCCCTTCAGGTACTGGAAGGCCACAATTAGGTCATTCTGAAGCCTCCTCTTCTCCAGGCTGGACAATCCCAATTCCCTTGGCCAAAGAAGGTATGAGACTACCAGGGTGAGGCAGCAGCACTGCTCCTTGGATGAAGTGGATGTCTCAGGGAGGAGGAATGGATCCCCTGTGTCACTCCATGGATAACAAAAACCATCTGAGTGACCCCTTAGCCCAGATATTGAACTTTTAGGAACCAATTTTTACGCCCCACCTGACAGTTGTATTAAACAGACCGTGCAAAGTTTACCCTCCCATCTCTCTGGGGGCACCTTTGCATCTCTCTGCTGCACAAATGCATCCAAATAATCCAGATCCTCTAATATTTAGGCACTGAGCTCGTCCTGAGCTTATTTAGGCTTGGACTAAATGCTTAGCTCCCAAAAAGCACGGGATCTGTCTGACTAAGAGGACGGAGAGGTGCAGTTTAACATAAGACTTTGCAGGATGAGAAAGCATGAAGCAAATTTGGTGGGGCTGAGAGGTGGATAATGCCACACCATGTTATGGGCTCTCCAGCCTTGGATGAGGCTGAGTACTTTTAATCCATCTATGAGATTAAAATTGTGGCATCCTGTGCAGGGATTTAAACAAAACAGCCCAAAAGAAGGAGTTTCTGCCATCTAGGGGTCATATTTTTCAATTACAGTCAGGACTGAAAAAGGTAAACTGTAATTTCACCTCTTTTAAATATATGTGTACATAAATATAAATTCATACATATGAATGCCCACTTTTCCCAAAAATAAGCTTAAAAGGCAAAAAAGATGAGCAACTCCTCTCTATCTGTGAATTTGCAGTAAGAAAAATCATTTAATTTCTATTCTATTCTTACTGCAATAGCTCAACATTGTTTGGGCTAGAAATGTGATGGATAAAAGCACATGAAAAATCAAAGTTTATTTTTCATTTCCTGACAGGGAGGAAAGTTTTTAGATAAAGTCGCAAAAAAAGGAGAGGAAAGCAATTATTTTATTTTCTGATTTTATTTTTCCTTTTTTAAACTCAATTTGCATAAGATAGCCAGCAGCATCATTATCATCACATTTTTTGTGCTTAACACCCACAGCTCAGCTCAGACTGTAAAAGAATTCAACTTCTGTTTAAAAAGCAAAGGAGGGACTTGATATTTTATGTGTCCCACACTTTTCATTGCTTGGGCATTGTGGAGAAGGATTTAAAACCTTAATAAGCCAGAAACAGAATAGTCTTTTAATATCTTTATTTCACTGTGATATGCAGATGGCCAAATTATATGATGAGGTTCTTTCTTTGACAAGGGACTGGAGTGACAGGACACAGGGAATGGCTTCCCACTGCCAGAGGGCAGGAACAGACGGGATATTGGGAAGGAATTCCTGGCTGGGAGGGTGGGCAGGCCCTGGCACAGGTTGCCCAGAGAACCTGTGGCTGCCCCCTCCCTGGAAGTGTCCAAGGCCAGGTTGGATGGGGCTTGGAGCAACCTCGGCTACTGGAAGGTGTCCCTGCCCATGGCAGGGGGTGGAATGGGATGAACTTTAAGATCCCTTCCAACCCAAACCATTCTGTGATTCCATGAAAATCCAACATTCCTTGTTTATGACTTGTCCCAATTTCCCTGTTTCCATGTCACGATGCTCAAACTTTGCCATCTTCCCTGGGTGATAAGGATCTAAAATTTGAGACGCACACAAAAAACTTGTGTTAGTTTCATGAGATTTCATTTCTCCACCAAAGTGGCAGCTGAAAGAAGGAGAGCTCGGAGTCAGATCCACGCTGGGGCTGTTTGGTTCTGTTTTGTGTCTCCAGACTTGGCAATGGGAGATGCTCAGGGAAACCAACATGACAGGGATAAAACAACCTTTTCCTGGTGCCTGAGCTACAGGAGCATCCCCAGCCTGAAGTCAACTTCAATTTATGAAATCCTTGGACATGCACCATCCACTGTTCCAAGATGTTTTAATTTTCCAAGAGGTAGTTGGATTCAGGGCACCCACATGGGGTAGGGAGAGCTCTTAATAGCCAAGAGGTGGCCAAAAAGGACCATTTGGCCTTGGGAGGTTTCCTCCTGATTAACAGCACCATTTTTTTTATTAATGAATGAACCTACAAGTGGAGAGTCTGTGGTTCCTACAATTCTGTCTGGGCTCTGGATCAGGTTGAACCAGGAGGGTCCTTTGCTTCTTCAGATTTCTTTTACAAATTATATAAGAAATATGTACAACCCTTCACTTCAAGACAGACATTGAGGGGCTGGAGTGTGAGGGAAAGGAATGGAGCTGGGGAAGGGGCTGGAACAGCAGAAGGGGCTGAGGGAGCTGGGGGAGCTCAGCTTGGAGAAAAGGAGGCTCAGGGGGGACCTTGTGGATCTGCAACTCCCTGAGAAGAGGTTGGAGCCAGGGAGATGTCAGGCTCTGCTCCCAGGGAACAGGGACAAGAGGAGAGAATGTAATCCTAAGAGGTTCAGGTTGGACATCAGGAGGAATTTCTTCATGGAAAGGGTGGTCAGGCACTGGAAGGGGCTGCCCAGGGAGGTTTGGAGTCCCCATCCCTGGAGGTGTCCAAGGAGTGACTGGACGTGACACTCAGTGTTCTGGGCTGGGGGACGAGGTGGGGATCAGGCACAGGTTGGAGTCAATGATCTTGAAGGTCTTTTCCAACTTCCAATGATTCTTTGATTCCATCTCACCATTTTGTCCTTGCTAACAGTCATTTTTATGAAGGAAAACAGCTCGTCAGAGAATCCCAGCACCCAACAGCCCATACACAAGGGCTCAGGACCATGAACTGGGGTGGAAGGTGATGTTCCTCTCACCAGAGTGTGGTGGGTGACAAAAAGGGGTAGGAAAGCTTGAATTCTGCTTCACAGCATCATGCCTGGGTATTTCAGTATGTCTTTTCCAAAATGTAAAATCTTCAGTTTAACCACAAAGCACAACAGGAAAAATCTTCAGCCTTTCCAGCATGTTCCCAAGACAGGATGCCCCTTTTCCATCCCTTTCTAACTGGGATTTCTCCCGCTGAAATCATCAGAAGCTCATTATGCAGCGAAGCAGAAAGAGATTTACCTTTATTAAGGAACAGCTCTGTGTTTCTCCATGACATCACAGTGGGATGGGACCATTCCCTTTCCCTTTATTTTCACAGCCAGCCTGTCACTGTGCAGGGACTGCTTTGAAATCCTGGCAGCTGGGCAGGGGCGTAGGTGGCATTGAGAAGTTGGTGATGCAGCCCCTTCCCGTATGGGCAGGCAGAGGGTTGGCCAGAGCCCTTTCCAGCAGTGACTCAGAGCGCCTCTGAGCACAGTGGGGAAAACGGAACACCAAAAGGCACTTTTTAAACCCATTCGTGGATTTGAATAATGGCTTCATGACTCGAGCGAGCCTGCCAGGCCGGTAGGAGGATGTTTGGGGTGGATATAGAGCAGAAATTGTTGGCAGAAGAGCAATTGGTGGTGAGAAAATTCCTTCCCACGTATGTCCCAGGCACAAATCCATTCAAATCATCACTCATTGTGATCAAAGGAAAAAGGACAAAGAGCAAAGATTTCTTCTCCCAGTACCTCTCCATAGGAATTTCAGGTGGCTCACAATTGTCTCAATTTCCAAGAGCTATTCCTCTTTATGCACAATCCAGCTCCTCTAGGATCTCACAGGGTTGCTGCAGAGCTGAATTCATGCTCCTGTGTCTGCACTCAGTGCCTAAATCATTCTTTTCCCATTTCCCTAATTCTAAGGGACATGAGGTAGCTCTGGCATTGCTTACATAGTAATTAAGGTCTCCAGAGCTGGTGTTGAGACATATAAATTCAAAAGCCTTGAGGAAGAGGAAATTTTACTTTCCAGCATCGTGTTGAAGCCCAAACTTTCCAGCAGAGGAGGCAAATTCAGTGCCACTTGCTAAATCATTTAGCTGGAGCAAAGTGAATTCCATATTAAAAATCCCTTGGAGCAGTGAGTTGTGATGAAACATGGAAAAAACAACCAGTTGTGAACACAAGAATTGATAGTGAGCACAAGACACCCCTCAGAAAAGAACATGGGAGGGAGATGCTTTAAGACACATATCTGGAAACACCCCCCAAGAGGATGTTTTGTGATGCTGCAGGATGTTGTAAGCTCAGTTGCTGCCAGTTTGTTCCTTTTGCAAGCCTCAGTCACCACCAGGAGTAGTGACCAGTGTCAGAACAGTGCCCAGAGGTGGCCAAGCCGGTTCTCTGGTTGCCCAGAGAAGCTGTGGAGCCTCATCCCTGGAAATGTCCAAGGCCAAGTTGGACAGGGCTTGGAGCAACCAGGTCTAGTGGAAGGTGTCCCTGCATCTCTCCAGCCTAACACCAGAAATGTTCAGCGGTTTTTCAACAAATCAATAGCTGAACACTGTCAGTGGGGTTTCTGTCCCAGAGCCACCTTCAGTTCAGTTGTCAGTGGTGATTAATCACTATCACAATTGGTGCATCCCCAGAGACATCCCTGCACTCCAATTATTATTCTCACACTTGCAGGAGGATAAACAAAGTCCTTTCCCTGAAAAATGGCATGTCCAGAAAGCCACCTGGGAAGACACTGGGGAATGTGGGAATAGGTGCTGAGCCTCTTCAGTTTCCAGCCTCCAGTTCAAACCTCCTTTACTATCAGTAAAAATCACATTTCACTCCATGTGGTGTGTAGGAAGTGACAAATGGATCTCGGTGGTCATGGCCAGAGCCATATGTGCCCTCTGCCTTCTCCTCAGAGGGACAGGGAACTGCTCAGGATGCCAAAGGGAGCAGGAGAAGACAAGCCTGGTGTCTTATCCCTGTGAGGAAGAACAGGCTGGAAAGGGAGAAAATTGGGAATCCCTCTATAAGGACAGTGCCAGCAAGTTTTTGTGTTCAGATCACTTAAGGTCAGAGGTACCAAGGAGGAGCTGGGTGACAGGTCTGGGATCATCACCCTGGATCATAGAGTCAGAGATTGATTTGGGTTAGAGGAACTTTCAAGCTCATCTCATTCCAACCCCCTGCCATGGGAAGGGACACCTTCCACTAGGAGGATGAGTAAAGGTCGGATTCCTGACAATGGACTGATGTTCTTCCAACTTCTTTCTCTGAGGTGGAGCCACACAGCTGTACTTGGATGCCTCCCCACTCCTCATCTCAGCCAGCTCTTGCTGCCAAATTTGCATAAATATCATCATCTTCAAATCTTCTCTTTGTGCTCAAGCTGGTGTGCAAATACCTCCCGGGATTGGGCAGACAGGGAAACACCTGGATATGCAAAGCCCTTACTCTCTGCTGAAGTAACTCAAAATTATTTTGATGGATTGCCTTTCAGATTCCTGTCTTCAGTACTCACAGGAGATACTTTTCCTCTTATCTCCTTAGCAAAACGTGCAAGTAAGCCCTGACTACCCGTTTTCTCTGCTTGAGTACCCATTTTCCCTCTATCCTCTTCCAGATGTTTTCCCAGGTCTCTAAGCATTTCCATATCCTGCTACTCTTCTGATGTTTGCCACTAAAGATGCTGCAAACAAAATCTGTACCTGGAAAGAAGGAAGGCCCAATAAGAAATGAGCTGCAAGTTAAGACAAGAAGTGAACAACCCCAACTGCAGCCTGAAGCATAAACTTGAGGTTCTCCAGTCTAGAAACTTTTCACTTAGATGTCCTAAACCCGCAAGGGAGATGGTGGTTATTCCATCCTTGGAAACATTCAAGGCCAGGCTTTGAGCAACCAGATGGAGTGGAAGGTGTCCCTGTCAACACTGGGGAGGTTGGAACAAGATGAGCTTTAAAAGGTCCCTTCCAACCCAAACTATTCTGTGATTCTACAAATACAGAATACAATAACATAATAAACATAATACAGCAATGTTCTAAAGCTTGAACAATTTGTGTGTCACGTTGACCTGCTGCTGACACAGCCCGACAACGCTGCATTTTGATTTTGAGTGACTCAAAACATGTTCCCATCAAATCCACAATCAAAGCTGATGCTCTCTCAAAACACAAATGGCTTTGAAACAAAACACTGCATCAACATGTTTTCATCAGACCTGCTTCCAGCCTCGAAACGTTAAACAAACATTTCCTTCCTCACCCTCATTATTGAACAGTGGATGAAGCAGCAAGGATGAGTTCACTTTACTGAAATTTATGATGTTTTAAATAAGGAGGAGAAAGCCTTTCCTGTTTATTACTTTGCAGCTACATAGCTGGTCTTAATCTGCAGAAGCGATGCTTCCATATAGCAAAGTGAACCACTTGCATGATCTCCATTTACAAGTAGGGAAACTGAGGCAGGAAGCAAAAACTTTCCCCAAATCCAGGGAGTAAATAAGGAGTAGAATGGATCAAAACCCATAAAAGCAGTGCCCTGCCTTCATTTAACACAGACCATGATCAATTTGCAAATGCTATTGATGGAGAACACCCTTTGCAGGTCCCTGTAAGTTCAGGCTTTTTCCCTGCTGGAGACAAAAGTGCCTTCTCCAACCCCTACATTAAAATAATTCGAGCAGGAGGACTTCTCTCATTTCCTCTGGGGGGAACAGCTCTGTGGCTGAAGGGATTGCAGCATTAGGAAATATTTCCTGATGTCCACAGCTTCTAGAAACTGTTGATATATTATTAATAGAAAGGAAAATAAATATAGGTATTAATGCCAGCAGACACTGTCTACTACTAATAGCTGTTAAAGTAATATATTCGCCTTGTTTTTAGCTCTTATTAGTCATTTTGCAAAGGGTTACAAGACCCTTATGCATCCATTAGCCAGTCAGCCATGTGAAATTAATGTGGAGCAATTTTCATAAGCATTACTCAGAACTAATAATAATTAAGCATTATTTTCTGCTCAGATAACACAGAAAATAAAGCCTGACTTTTATGCCAAGCTGGGTTTGCATTAGCTTAAGGTAGATGAATTAATTCTCATTTACAAGGCTTCTCCACCAGCTAGCCAGAAAATATCAAGGTAATTAAAACCAATTTGTGAGGCTCTGTCCCATTGCACATTCACTGAGTTTTATCATTGCTGCAAATTGCAGGTGTTTTTATGCAAAGTGGGACATGAAAGGGACTCTGATGTTTGCCTCCTGCCCCATCGCTTCCAAAAAAACCCAAAAACCTCTTTGTGAACACCAGAACACATTTTGCAATGCACTTTGCTGCTGGAGGTCAGTGAAGCACCATGTGTAGAATGAAGGACCAGCTCAGGCTGGGATCTTGAGCTCTCAGCAACACCCAAAAAAAAGGCTTCTAACAGAGAAAAAAAAATTGCTGTTTCCTTTTGATTTACCATTTATTTGCAAGGGATTAATTTTGGCTGATCATAAATCTAAGGGGTTTCTGGAGGTGGCATTTTCTGGATAGCTCCGGAAACGGTTCTCTCATCACTGAATTGTAAAAAGGTTTGGGTTAGAAGGGACCTCAAAGCTCATCCTATTCCATCCCTCTTCTGCTATCCCAGGTTGCTCCACCTGACCTTGAACACCTCCAGGGATGGGGGAGCTACAGCTTCTCTTGGCAACCTGTGCCAGGACCTCACCACCCTCCCACCCAACAATCCCTTTCCAATATCCCATCCATCCCTGCCCTCTGGCACTGGGAAGCCATTCCCTGTGTCCTGTCCCTCCATCCCTTGTCCCAAGTCCTTCTCCATCTCCCTTGGAGCCCCTTTAGGCTCTTCAATGCTATTCTTCAGGCAGATAAATTTTTCTCTATTGCCTTTAACACCCAAACTCCAACATTTCCTAGCCAGGTAATTAAGACTGATTAGTTACACAATGCTACATCTTCCAACACTGGCCTGAGACTTCTTGCCCTTTTTCTGGGTTAAGTAGCCACTTATTTGACAATGAATTTGACAATGAGCAGCTGCTGAGGTCTCTGAAGGTGCTCTTCACTTGGCCCAGCTGCAAGATAAAGGATGCTTTAGTCCAGTCAATAATTAGCTTAAGATACATTAACCCAGAGCTGTCCTAACCAGCAGAGCTGAGGGGCAATTGAGTGAGTGAAGACCCTTCCTCGGGTTTCAACTTTCCAAGGGGATCAGAACCTTCAGATGTCACACCTCCACTTTGCATCTGACCCAAATAACTGGGTCTGAGATGGAAAAGCTGTATTTTTTCAAAGGATTACGACCCATCTTGTCCAAGTCCTGCCTTTTCCATTTCATCACCCTCTGCCTTGCTCCCCATCTCGATGTGACACCTCCTGTTGGTGTCCACACCAGCGAGGTGGAGCAGGTTGGCCTCAGACGTGACTATTTGAGTCAGCAGAGAAAAAGAATGAGATGGAAGTTCTTTTATTATGTTTTCAAAAATCTTCTCTCGAGTACTCTCATTGCTATTAAAGAGATAAATAAGAGGAAACAACGCTCCAGGAACACGGGGTGTGCCCCAGCCCTGGAACGAATGAATCTGGCTCGTGCCCCATTGTCCACCCCTTCGATGAAGAAAGGTTTGCCCCTTATGGCTGTCTCGTTCTCAATCCAGCCACGGTAGCTGTAAACAGATGTTAAGATCTTGTGGTTTGGCCTTCCCTCGCTGATGATGCCAACCTGGAACCACTTCATGGTGTTCCAGTAGCTGCAAACCACAGGTCCCCCGCTGTCCACCTGTGGCAGAAGGAGGATGTTAGGGCTGGAGCCAAACCTCGGGTCCCTCACAGCAGCTGTTTCGCATGGGCTGGTGGGGAAAATCAAGCTCTGTCCCAAGTCTGTGAGGATTTAGAGGGGAAAAAAAAAGGAAATTTGGATTCAAAACTTCACAGCTGCAGCATAAATAGATACAGAAGGTAAGAGAAGATCAGTCACAAGCTCTGGCTCAAAGCACTGCCCTGTCCTTCCCAGGCTTTTCCACATGCTCAAGTGGTCCCAAGAGGATCCCTGAAACCTGTCAGCCAGAGACAACCTCCAGGAGTGACAAGGGACATTTGCCGTGACTGCTCATTCAGTCCTTGACTCCTCTGCCAGACTGGTGCGTGAAGGTGCTGGGTACCTGCCACTGTGAATTTTGGGGGCTGGCATCCAGAAATTGGACAGAAGATGAACAATAATCCTGACAAATCCTTCTTGAAACCACAGTGATTTTACTGAAAACTTGCCTGATGCTGGAAAGGCAACCATCACTCACCCAGTGTGGGCAGGGCTCCAACTGCAGGTTGCAGCCACCTCAAGGAGAGGAATATTCTCCTGATGGCTGCTCTACCTGGAACACCAAGAGCACATCTAGCTATGGAATCTCTGAACACAACCTCAGGGAGAAAAGAAACCAGCAAAATTCCACCCAGCCAGACAAAGCACTTTCTGAGGAAAGGCTGGGAAGAGCTGGGAGTGTTCACCTGGAGAATAGAAGGAACCAAGGAGACCTGAGAGCCCCTCGCAGACCCTAAAGGGGTTCCAGGAGAGCTGGAGAGGGACTTGGGACAAAGGATGGAGGGACAGGACACAGGGAATGGCTTCCCAGTGCCAGAGGGCAGGGATGGATGGGATATTGGGAAGGGATTGTTGGCTGTGAGGGTGGTAAGGCCCTGGCACAGGTTGCCCAGAGAAGCTGTGGCTGCCCCTGAATCCCTGGGAGTGTCCAAGGCCAGGTTGGATGAGGCTTCAAGCAACCTGCGCTGGTGAAAGGTGTCCCTGCCCATGGCAGGGAGTGGAATGGGATGATCTTGAAGGTCCCTTCCAACCCAAACCATTGCATGATTCTTTGTCCATCTTCAGTGCTGTGCACCCTCTGCTAGAAATAAGTTTCCTTCCACGGTGGGTGGGAATATTTTCCCCACCTTTTCTCCAGCGCACGTGGTAAATAAATTCAATACAAACCCATTTCCCAAGGCTGCAAACTTTCCTGGGAAATGTTGTCCTTCCTTGTTTGCACGCCGCAGTGTGAAACATCTCTGTCATTAATGGATGGAGCCCCTTCCGCCGGCAGCTGCCCTGAGCTCACGCACATTAATTAACTAGCAAGGAAGCCACTGTGGGCCCTTGTGCAGCTCAGCAGCACTTTGCTGAAGTTTGTGGCTCCATTCTTGCTCCACTAGATGGAGAGCCCAGGTCATTAATATGTTTATCTTTTATTCTTTGCCCCTGTTTTTTTTTGTGTTCAGCAATCATACAAGAGGAAAAATTAAGATAAATACAGAGGGAATGTCTGTAGAACCACAGAATATTCTGAGTTGGAGGGGACCCACAAAGAACTTCAGGATTGTTGAGTCCAAACAGAAATTGGCACTGAAAGGGTGTTATTGTAGCCACATCCCTGCAGCCCAGCCGGTGCTGCTGGACCCTCTTCAGACTCAGCACCTAAAGACATTTCCCGACCCCATTTCGGCCCAGGATTCACATGAACCACACGAGTGACCTTGCTGTGACCTTGGACTCCCATGTGTTATCGGCATCCTTGGCGATGGCGTCCTGTTGGAATGAATGAGCATCCACGTACAATCCAATTACTGGGAATTTTGCTGCCGATTCCCTCGGGGCATGAACAGGCCAAACAGTGTTATCCTGTAGTGAGGGGAAGGCACTCGGAGCCTCCCACACAGAGATAATAAATGGAGTGGAGGGAGTGGGAGCCAAACCCGCGGCGGTGACGCAGGAGAAGCTCACGGCCCTCGCCGCTGATGCTCTTCCCAACACAGGAGATTTTGTCACTGGTGGAGCCCCTGCACACCATGGGGCAGATCAGGATCCTTCTCCTGCGTAGTTCCTGATGCCTCCTGATTGTCCCTGGGGGAAGTGTCTTATCGCGTTTCAGAGCTGAGAAATGCGCGGCAGGAACGGGATGCGATTTGCACGAGGCAATGGCAGAGCCAGGAATGCTTGTTTGAGCTATTCCTCATGCAGTTTTCCTTTCAAATCAATTCTGCTCTTCCCTGTTCGCCTCTTTAACCATGTCCGTTTGGTTCTCTGCCTGGCTGGCGGGGAAAGGGGGATCAGTGATTTAAAACCTGGGCAGGGAGGGAGTTCAGCAATGCTGTGACGACCCAGGCAGCAGCTGCAAACCCATTTCCCTAATCCATAAGCCCTGAGACCCAAATTCTGCTTCAGATCCCTTTCCATGTGGGCTGAGCTGCTCTGCTTCAGGGGTGCTGCTTCTAACATGCCATTTCTCTCAACTTCAGCTATTTAACATGATGATTTTATCACAATGTGGGCTAAATCATCCCCTCCGTGTGATAATCTCGCTCACATAATTATAGCAGTAGCCTGGATGAATGAGTAACCCGGTTTTTATAGGACTAAAGATGGAGAAAATGAACTCAATTCTTGGACACTTCTGAATATCCCTGTGTCCACCTTAAGCTCTCAGAAATGCCAGCCCAAGGTTTTCCATCCTTGTGTAGGAGAAGGTGTGGGAGGAGCGAGTTTTTGAGTGCTGGGACAATTATCTCAGCTCTGTGATGCTTCCAGTAACACTAATTTAATGAATGCTCCTGTTAATGACTCTGAGGATTGAAGAATTATTAAATGCTGCTCCTGTATCCTGGTAGTGAAATACTTCTGGTCAGCAGCACACACCAGATACCTGCTCCTGCTTTTCAGTGGAAGTGCCAGGTTTCTGCATAGAAAAAAAAAACACCTAAAAATAGCATCTTTGCTTCTGTTTCATGTTCCTTGTCATCTAGAAGAGGAGTGAAAAGCAACCCGACAAATCAGATCTGGTGCTGAATTCGTGCCTTAAACATGTTAATCCTCCCATTAGGAGAGGTGAGAGCAATGATGTATTCGCTGATAAATAGCTCTGGGTTGTATAAAATCTTTCACTGACTAACAAGGTGCTTTGTTCACTGAAGCAGAGCAAAAGTTTCATCTTTTTCACCCTCATTTTTGTGAGCATCAGGAGCCTTTCTGCTGACTTCAGTGGGCTTTGCATCCAAAGTGTAATCTTCTCCCTTTTATATTTGTGTTCGCGTCTGCAACACAGTAATTGATCAGAACAAACACGTTCAGCCACATAAATCTTCTGAGGTGGGAGAAGCTCCGGGGGAGGGAGAACAACTCGTCTGATCCTCATTAGGTGGATACACAATCCCTGCAAGTCGCTGCTTGTTTCATTTTCATGTTGGTAAGCTCTGTGTAAATTGGAGGCAATCAGCATGTGAATCACAACACTGGCCACCAGAGCTGCCCTGCCTGCTGGAAGCCAAGGCAAACACGAGGTTCTTCAGTTTATTTCAAGCTGTCTTTGGAGAAGGCTGGCGGGAAGGAGGCTGTGTGGCCATTTTAGTGTGCAGGTATCGAAGCTGAGCCAGGTAACTCAGGGCACGTGGAATCCTTTCATGCAAACCCTTTGAGATCTGAAGTAGGAGCCTCAAGCTACGCTCTCCCTCCATCCCCGTGCTGGGAAATGGGAGAACACCACCCAGATCCTTCCACCCTGATGGCAGCAGGGTCCATTAGCAACTGTGGTGGCACAGACAGCTAAAATGCATCTGGCCAAAGCCCCCTGTGGCCCAGACTCCTGTCTCTGACTGTCATCTGCAGCAAGTGCTCAGGGAAGGAGACTGACAGACAGCACGAGTATTTACAGACTTGTATTTACATCACAGTGGTTTAATAGCCTCGGAGAGATCTCCATCCAGGAAGTTCCCTAATTGCTTTTTGAATCCATTTATCCCTTAGGATAAATACCCACAACATCCTGGTCAGTGACTTCCATAGTTTAATTATCTGATGGATGAAAAAACACTTCCCTTTCTCTGTTTTAAAGCTGCTTTCTGACAGGGCCATCAGACACCCCTCCTTTGTGTGTGTGGAGCAGCAGCGACACGAGGACAGCCCCTGACTCCTCTCTGTGCTGCTCAGGAACTCAAAAACCTCTGTCACATCCAGGTCAAACATCACTTTACAAGCCTCAGAGTCCTGCTCTGTTATTCCCCACTCTGCCAGAAGCTGCTCCACATCCCTGTTCATCCTTCCTACTCTACTTCCCTCCTTTTCTAAAACTGCCACTCCTTTCTCAGGTGGAGTGGATGGGAATCTCACACAGCACACAAGGAGTGGGCTCCCAGGATTAGTGTCCTGGCATAATACTTTTGCTTTGCTACCTATTCCTGACCTAAATTCATAATGTTCTCCTTGCCTTTTTGACCTCCCCAGAGCATCAAGCTGATGTTTTTGAAGGACTATCCACGGTTACTGCAAGTTCTTCTTGCATGGTAACAGCTAAATTAGAGCCTATTATCACAAGTGAACAGCTGGAGTTGCTTCTACCTATATCCATTATTTTTCTTTATCAATAATGAGCTGCATCTGCTCTTTGACCTCCTGCTTCTGTTTCAACCTCCAGTCACTCAGAACAGTGAGTCCTGCACAGCCAGCTTTCATTCTGACCACTTTGAATAATGCTGTGACATTGGCCAACTGGTCATCTCAGCATTTACCCTCCTTGAGCATCAAAATTCCTTGATGGATGCCAACATGACTCTCCTTGTAAGCCCTTTCTCCATTCAAATCCTTCTTCGGTGTTGCCTCCCTTTCAAACTGAAACCCTTCCACTTCACGACAGCTCAGTTTCTCCATGAGCCTTCGGTGAGAGTTTTGGAAATCTCAGCACGTGTTAGATGTTTGGATCACCCTCTGCCACCTGCTTGGCAACTCCTTCAAAGAATTTGGATCTGCCTGTGAGTCATGGCTTTCCCTCAAAGCTGTATTGACTCACTGGGAATTGAATGAGAAGTGCCTCCTCTGACTCATCATGCCCATTCCTCCCATTCCAAGGGCAAGCACACGCTGGGATTTGGTGTTCAGCTGGATCCAGAGGTGTTCTGCTCCTCACAGCCTCACCCACTGGGCACACAAAGTCATGCTGGACCCCTCTGCGTCTTCAGTTTGAAGGACCAAAAGGAAGAAGGTAGAAGAGACATCCAACATTATCGACACCCCAGGTCCTTGCGACAGGAATTAATTTCTGGCAGATGAAATCAAGCCTCCACAGCCTGAATGTGCTCAGTTGTCTGCCCACATCATAAAATGATATGAGGATGAAAGCCCTATAAAACCATGGGACATGGGAAAAGTGTTTTGTTCTGGTGAGCTGCACATCAAAGCACCCTCAAAGCAAATTTAAGAGACTGCAAGTGCAGAAACACCTTTCTACTGCTTTGTTCTGGGATTTCCCAGGACACCTTCCCACTTAATCTATCACTTAGGGAAATAACTCACCTCCTGGTGGTACTGATAGTTCAGTGATGGAAAATCCATGACAGGGAGGGGGAGTGAATCACTCTTTTCAATAGGACAAGACAGAGCCTCCAGGGGAGGTTTAGATTGAATATTATGAAAGAATTTGTTTACTGAAAGGGTGGTCAGGCATTGAAAAAGGCTGCCCAGGGCAGCGGTGGGTCACCATCCCTGGGAATGTTCAAAAAAGCATGTGGATGTGGACCCTGGGGACATGGTTTACTGATGGGATTGGCAGTTCTAGGGGACTGGTTGGACTCAATGATCTTAGAGGGCTTCTCCAACCTCAACAATTCTGTGATTCTAATAGTAAGGCAAAGTACAATTATAAAGGAATTTTGAGTAGTCCATAAGAACTTTGAGCTGAAATGTGGTTAGTTTTGACTCCTGGCCCCAAGGACATCTTTGTCTCATGGGCAGAAGGATCTTGAACCTCAGACCTCATATTGATACTCCCCATCCCTAAGGACTGCAGCCAAACCATCATCCATCCACCTCTGTTTGGGTATTTTGAGCTGCCTGAGGGACTGACCACACTGCCCTGGTTTGTGATCTTCTCCTTGGATCCATGATGATTTACCTATATGGACCCAATTTTCCTTTGCAGACTTTCTTCCTTTAAAAAAGCCCATCTCACAAGCCTTCCTGTGCAATTTTGGAGCCACTTTAGGACCAGCAAAAGGATCCAAGAACTTGTGAAAGGATGCGAGAGCTTTTCCAGTGTCAGGTTTCCATTGCAGTCACCTTACTGACACTGTGGTGTGGTTTGAGCTGGGAGCAGGGGGACACCATGGGGATATCCTGGGATATCTAAAATAGCACTGGATATTGAGATGTAGGCAATCTGTCCTGCCTTGGAGCCAAGTGTCTCCAAACTTAATACCTTCAGCTTTTGGTTAATGGGGAGCAATAAACACACATACAGAGGCTGAACTCGTTTTAACAGAAATGGTTGAAACAGCCTCAGTGACTCACGTGCCAGAAGTGTTTTTTTTCTCCCTATTAATGGAAAGATGGTTGTGTAGATGCTGATGGTTATAGAAAAGACATCTGTAATCTGGCTGCAGAAATGCCACCCAGGGCTGCACAATAACTGCTACTCTTGCACCAGATATGAGGGGTGAGAGCCCTGAGCATCCCAGATGTTGTTAAGGGATTTTTCCCTTTTCAAACTGCTGACAATACGTGTGGGCAGGACATACTGCAGCTGAAGGAAAGAGGTCCTTCCCCGCTTTTTCACAGAGCTAAAGGAAGCAAAATCCACAGCACCAGATGCATCCTGGCATCATTTCAGACATTTATCAGAGATGGGACAAGGGGGGATGACTTTAACCTGATGGAGGGCAGGGTTAGATTGGATATGGGGTCATGAAACCCTGGTGCATGTTGCTCAGAAAAGCTGTGGCTGCCCCATCCCTGGAAGTGTTCAAGGCCAGGTTGGATGGGGCTTGGAGCAACCTGAGCTGGTGAGAGGTGTCCCTGTCCATGGCACAGGTGGAATGGGATGGGATGACCTTTAAGGTCCCTTCCAATCCCAATCATTCTGCGAATCTATGGCCAAAATCACCTCCTGCTACAGTGGGTGGGAGGGGGCAGATACGTCCAGCCCATGACTCATCTGAGCTGGAACCACCCCACTGCTCTTGGGGGCCATGCAAGGATTCCTCCCCCTGAAAGTCAGGCCAGGGACTGGGCCCCCCTTCATCTGCTGCCGACCTGAACTGTACATGAACTGTGACTCCAGCTGAACACGCTCCATCCTAATCACCACATCCAGAGCTGCCCCCACAGCCTCTCTGAAATATAATTGGGCCATTTGCTGAATTTTGCCTGGGTAGGGAAGGCACTGAAGGAGGCATTTGCTTTGTGAGTCCCTTATACTCTAATTATTTTTCAACTTACCATTGCATCAGAGCCTAACAAAAGGTGCTTAAGAAAGCAAGGAATTAGACATCAATTGTGGTTCATGGGGTCATGGAAGAAATGTAGCACACAAAAAAAATAATACATAGGCCATCTCCAGTGTCTGTTCTTTAGCACTTGTACCCCATGAACATCCATTAATGCTAATGTTTATGACTAAATAGAACTATAAGTCAATTACAGCTCCTGGTAGTGTTAATTCACAGTCAATCTATATATTTGTCTACAGAACTGCGAGGGAATTCGGATATAATAGATTTTCCTTTTTAAGTGAATGGATTATTTTTTTATAAAGTACAAATACTTAGGAGCTCTGCTATTCAATCTCCTTGAGTTATTATAGGAATATGGTCAGTTATCCACAAATTAGTCCTGTCTGGTACTGGTATTATGGCAGCTGGTGAAATGTCTGAGCCTTTTTATTCATGTGCTTTCTATTCATGAAACGGCCTCAAGCTGCACTAGGGGAGGGTCAGGTTGGACATCAGGAGGAATTTCTTCATGAAAAGGGTTGTCAGGCACTGGAAGGGGCTGCCCAGGGAGGTGGTGGAGTGCCCATCCCTGGAGGTGTCCAAGGAATGACTGGATGTGGCACTCAGTGCTCTGGGTGACAAGGTGGGGATCAGTCACAGGTTGGACTTGGTGACCTTGGAGGCTTTTTCCAACCTTAATGATTGTGTGATTCCGTGTCCTATTGTCACATGGAGGTAGTAAGGCAGTGAGATAAACCTTCCACCTTTGGTGCCTTTGGTGGAGATATTGGTGGGGCTTTCATTACTCGTATGAATTAACATGGTGCATCAGGGAAAATCTGGCACAAACGGCACACAAGGCAAACACGGGATGTTCTTGGAATCATAAACTCAGTGAATCTCAGAATGGTTTGTATTAGAAGGGACCTCAAAGCTCATCTCACCCCCTGCTATGGGCAGGGACAACTTCCACTAGCCCAGGTTACTCCAACCTGGCCTTGGACACTTCCAGGGATGGGGCAGCTTCTCTGGGCAAACTCTGCCAGGGCCTTCCCACCCTCACAGGGAACAATTTCTTCCTAACATCTCATGTAAATCTTTCTTCTTTTGGTTTAAAATCAGTCCCCCTCATCCTCTCACTATCTGCCTGTGCACCAAGTCATTCCATCACAGTTCAAAGACTTGGATCCAGATGTGGGTCACATGGACTTACCACCTCAATTCCAGCAACTTGCCTGCCTTAGCCTGGCTCTGGATGTGAACACGTGTATCCTGACACTCAGCAAAGCTCAGATGAGGTTCATGTAAGGCTTTTATCTGCTCTGTGTCCAGACAGATAACATGTCTATGCAGTGCATGCCTTCCAGGTTTTTGGGACCACAACTATAGCAACAAACTCAACATCTCCAGGGCTTTTTCCCTCCTCTGGGGTCTCTGCCTTGCCTGAACTTCTGCTCCTTCCTGGCCTCTCCAAAGTGCTTATTCCAGGTGGCTCCTGATCCATGCAAAAGCTGGAGCTGTGTCTGGAAGTCATCCAGGAGACAGCTGGTTGGCACAGACCAACACCATGCCCAGGGCTGCTCTATCTCCATGACAGTGGTGACTTTGTAAAGGACTTAGGTCTTCTGATATCTGGCCTCATTCTCATTTGACACAAACCCCGTAATCTTTACAGACAAGCAGAGCTCAATGGATTGCAGTGTCCACAGTGCCTCACTCTCTGCCCAGGGCAGGTGAATTGTCCAGTTCTGGGCCCCCCATGACAAGAGAGACACTGAGGGGCTGGAGGGGGTGCAGGGCAGGGAAGGGAGCTGGGCAGGGGCTGGAGCAGCAGGAGGGGCTGAGGGAGCTGGGGGGGGGCTCAGCCTGGAGAAAAGGAGGCTCAGGGGGGACCTTGTGGCTCTGCAGCTCCCTGATGGATCCAGGGCAGGGTCGGGCTCTGCTCCCAGGGAACAGGGACAGGAGGAGAGGGAACGGCCTCAGGTTGTGCCAGGAGAGGGGCAGGTTGGACATGAGGAGGAGTTTCTTTCTAGAAGGGGTTTTCAGGCATTAGAAGGGGCTGTCCAGAGAGTTTTGGAGTCCCCATCCCTGAAGGTGTCCAAAGAATGACTGGATGTAGCACTCAGTGCTCTCGGCTGGGTGACAAGGTGGGGATGGGGCACAGGCTGGATTCAATGGTCTTGGAGATCTTTTCCAACCTAAATGATTCTGGGATTCTGTGTGTGGTCCCTACTGCAGAACAAGCATCAGTCCTTTAGCAGGCAGCCCACCTACTGACAGGCCACCAGATTCCTGAACCACCCTAGTGAGGCCAAAGTGTGCCCTCCCTGCATTTCATCAGCACTTCCCAGAAAACCACCCACCAGCAAAATGCAAATCAGCAAATTCCGATGAAAAATCATGTCATTTGCTTCTCCCCCGGAGAGCTCCACTTCCAGCCTGGGGTCTGGTTTTGTCCTGCTCTCGTTATTTCGGGTTGTGAGACTTTTCTGCCAGGTCGAGCTCCCACAAAAAGTGGGCAGGTGCTGGATCCTGAGCAATATCCCACGTGAAATCCTCGTGTGCTTCCACTGCTTGGAAAGCTCACAGTCCTGGCTCATTGCTCAGACAACTCTGATATTATTGTAGATCAAAATAGCTCCCTCATCAGCTTTCTGAATACAGGAGCTTCATTTCTCTGGGTACAAGTGCTCTTGCTGTTTCACCAGCATAATTCACCTGCAGAACTCCAGGCTGGGCTGGGAAGTGCATTCTTCAATCACGTTGGTGTTATCCCGTGGCAGGATCCTTTTTAAAACTTCTGATTGAATTTAATGGAGGTGAATGTCACGAGCTGAATGGTTGCAGAGGCAGATGCTCTCTGGCTAATCAAAAAATCATTTTGCAACCCAAACTTCCCCTGCGCTGCCCAGCTACAGGCCCAGCTTGCCGTGGGTTTGCAGTCCATGGTCCTTGTAACCACTGTCTTTGCCCAAAGGACAGGGGATCTCTCTCTGTCCTGGGTGCTGTTCTAGTTCCATCAATGAATAATTCCTACACGATAACACTGTCCATACATGTGTCTGCTCATCCATCTCCCTCCAAACACATGCACACATCTAAGATGCAGTTGGAGCAACCTGGTCGAAGGAAGGTGCCCCTGCCCATGGCAGGAGGGTTTGAGCTGGATCATCATTAAGGTCCCTTCCAGCCCAAGCCACATTGTGATTCTAAAATCCTTGCCCAGTGGAGGATGGAGGCTGGAGGAGAGCCCAGTCCTCACCAGGCTCTCAGAGGAGGCTTTGGAGGTCAGATGTTATGAAAGGTAAAGTGTTTTTTGGCTTTCAGACTTTGTTTGACATCAGGTCAGCAATCCTGAGGGTGGAATGTATTCTGAGGGCACAAGGTCTAAGTGAGTTCTTCTCATTTGGGTGTTTGTGTCAGCTCCCTGATGCCAAATACTGCCCAAACTCTTTCTTATTTAGCTTGAAAAGTCCATCCTCCTCTATTAGTAAGATGGGACTAGTTCTGGCACCCACAGACCACCCTGCATGTTAGCAGAGGCCATCTGGATCAGAGCCAAGACCTCACCTGAGAAACATTTCTAATATTCAAATTAAACACTCCCATTTAAATTTCCCTCCCATTTTTTTTGCTTTGACCCTCCAGGTGAAACTTTCCTGTCTCCTTTCCCTGTGTAACCTGCCTGGCCCAGGTCACTTTACCTGGCAGTTGCCTTGTTCTCCTTCCTCCACCTCAGCACACATCATGTTCTCCAGGAGCTGTGGGATCTTCTCCAAGCACTGCTCCCTGCTGAGGAGCTTCACCTGAGCTTTCTGCAGCATGTGGGATGCTGGCACAGCATCTGCTGCAGGAAGTTGGAAGAGAATCACTAACAAACCTGCAGAGCAGCTGGACACCTGCCTTGGGACTGAATTTGTAAAGCATCTCAGGCCCTGGGGGCTTGGGGTCACAGGGGCTTGTGGGGCTCCCCAAATGTCAGCAATGATGAGTTTGTGCTCCTGACTTCATTATAGCATCACAGAATGGTTTGGATTGGAAGGGACCCTAAAGCTCATCCAGTGCCACCCCCATGCCATGGGCAGGGACGCCTTCCACTACACCAGGTTGCTCCAAGCCCTGTCCAACCTGGCCTCGAATGTTTCCAGGAATGCCAGACTAGGAAGTGAGTGGGTAGGTGGAAAGAGGGAGTTGTTGAAGGACAAAGCTGAAACCCTGGGGGGTGGAGGGTTGCTGAATAGGATTTAAAAAAAATCCCTTCTTTTTGTAGATGGAGCCTTGGATGTGGCACAGCTGGAAAAAACCCCAAAGGGACTGATTATCCTGCTGGTCTTGGTGATGACCTGAGATGAGCTGCACTGCACACCTGGTGTTTCTCACTCGTGTCTTTTGGGGGACTCTCCACGGGATGCTGTGCAAGCCCTGCAGAGCAAAGTCTACTAAGCTTGCCCCAGAACAAATGATCTTAGAATTATAAAATCGTGGAATAATTTACATTGGAAAACACTGTTAAGAACATCCAGTCCAACCATTAACTCAGCGCTGCCAAGCCTGTCACTAAACCACGTCCCCAAATGTCACATCTACACAAGCTTTGAACCCTTCCAGGGATGGTGAGTCCACCACTGCCCTGGGCAGCTGCGCCAGAGCTTGACAGCTGTTTTGGGGATGAAATTTTTCCTAATATCCATCTAAACCTTGTTCTCCCCAGGGTGGCTGCAAGTCCCTGCCTCTCCCAGGGGACCCGCTGTATCTCTCCCCAAGTGGCTTTGGGGATCACAGTACACAGAGGAAGCAACTACTTCTTTCTTCCCTTAAGATGGGAAAACAGCAATCACAAGTGACAGAAATCACCAGCAAGTGGCAAAAAGATTGAAATTATTCCAGACAGCTCGAAAAAACCCACTAATTTCACCCATATCTATCTCCAAAGTGAACCTGAGCCTGAAGGACAGAACTGAGATCTTCAGAGCATTAGAAATTCACTCCTTCCTTATTTCCCAGAGCTGAATACTCCCAGCACATTCAGGAAGTTGTGACTTAAAAGAAAGATCTAAAAGACAGAAAGTTGTCAGGTCCCTTTTGCAGCAAAATGGGGCTGTTCCATGGAAGTACCCACAGATGACAATGCTTTGCATCTCCAAGGAGATGGAGCTCCTTTGCTCTGGAGACAGGCTGGGAGAGATGGGGGGGTTCACCTGGAGAAGAGAAGGATCCAGGGAGACCTGAGAGCCCCTTCCAGTGCCTGAAGGGGCTCCAGGAGAGATGGAGAGGGNCTCTCACAAACCATCCCATGGTTCTGTATCATTGGTATGGCCCCTGTCACACCATCACACATCCCTCTCACCACACTCAGCATCTGCTGGTTTTCTCCTCAAGCCTCTCCCAGACAGTTGGGGGGTGTGCCAGGGCTGGGCACATCGACATCGATTTTTGGACAGCACAGTCAGTGTCAACCGAGCCCACACAGCAGCATGAGGCTCATCTCTGGAGCCACACCACGAATTGTGCAGAGAGATGAGCTAAAGAGAAATCCTGCCACGCCTCAGAGGGACTCAGAGCAGCCCCTGTTTCTAAGAACACGTCACCTTGGTGAAAAGGGAGAGTTTCACAACTCTAACACAGTGTTATGTGCTACTGTTATGTGAGGAAAATGCAGCCTAGGAAGGAAAATGTAGTTTCAGGGAGGAAAGAGCAACCCTTGGGAGCAGAAGAGCGAGGAAGAAATGGGACATTCACTTACAGCATCCTGGGAAGGGCTGCTGAAGCCCAAAGGCACCACCCTGCCCGCTCTAGCCTGATTAATTCTTCCCACTAATGAAATTGCTCACTCGCTATTTAGTGACATTTGTTCAGGACAGACATTTTGGGTCACGATCAGTGCTGGAACTGCTTTCATTAGGGCTTTAACGAGAGCAATTAGCAAAATAATCTGCTGTTTTAAATGAGTGGGGACAAAAAAAGGGGTGGCCAATACCAGAGTCAATCTGGCTTATGGAGGCATTATGACAAAGACAGCCCTAGACTTCCATTTCCCTTCATTCCAGACTCAGTGTATCTAGGTGAATCATGGAATGTCCTGAGCTGGAAGTGACCAACAAGGATACCACAAACTGGGAAATGTTCAAGGCCAGGTTGGACAGGGCTTGGAGCAACCTGGGCTAGTGGAAGGTGGCCCTGCCCATGGCAGAGGGTTGGAATGAAATGAGCTTTAAGGTCCTAAACCATTCTTTGATTCTATGATTCTGTGATAACTTACCCACCATTGTCTTCATTTGGGTGCCAAAAAATGGGTCTAAATTTGGGGCTCCTGCAGAGCAAAGGTGGCTTTAAGGTCTCAGCTTGAACACACCCCCCCAGAGCACCAGACTTTGCCCTGGGGGTCAGGAGGTGACTGGTTCTTGCACTGAACAGAGAACTGGTGGGTGGGTAGGAGCTGGGGAGTCTGGAAGTGTTAGCCAGGGAGGTAAGGAGTGGAAATTAGTGTGGATAACCCTTCCTGGGAGAGAACATCCACTTTAAATGGATCAAACCCATCCACCAGCAGCCAAAACCTCTCCTGGCAGCGTCTCACCTGCACTTGTGCTTGCCCAGCTAGCAGCCCAGCAGAGTTGCCAGGTATTGATGTCACACATGAAGGGCAGGCAGATGGGAATTTTCACCTTGCTGAACTCGATGGGAGAGCTGAGCAGGATCAGAGCTATATCATTGGCCATGCTCGCTGGGTTGAAGTTCTCGTGGAGGATCAAGCTGTCTGGCTTGTGTTCTTCCAGAGGGACACTGAGGTTGATTCCACCCACTGCAACCGTGAGATCTGGTGGCCTTATGAACAAAACAGCAGTGGAGACACAGTAAACATGAAGGATTTGGGTTCTAAGGGTTGGTACCTCCTCCCCCTGAGCAGGGCAGGGGGATGCTCAGCAAATGGTAGAGCCAGTTCATCTATGAATATCATGGAATTCTACCCTTGCTTCCAGGCAAAGCTCATTTCCAGGGTGCAGAGGCAGAATGTGAGTGCAACCAGGTTAAAAATAGCCCAGTGACTTAAGAGACACGTGGAATGGGCTGGATCTTTTGGATCGCTGTGCCCAGGCTGGCTGCTCGGACCACTCTGCCCCCAGGCATCTGCTCCAGGCCATGGTGCCACAGGTCATTTGTCACCCAGCAGTCTCAGCTCTCAGACCTGCCAAATTCTGGAGGGGGCTCACACAGGGCTGGACTCTGCCCCTGAGCATTGCACGGGATGGATTTATCCAAAAATTGTTTTTTTTTAAATCAGAGTCTACACGAGGTAAAGGCATTTTCTATGAGAAAGCAAAGGGAATTTGGGGATTAGAATAAGTTGGAATGGAATATGTTACTTTTTACAAGGGGCCACAACACTTTTAGATGTACAGAAAATCCTTGGGGCCCTCAGAACATCATCAGAGGCATTTATACAAGGTGGCTCAGACCATCCCTCAAAGTCTTCCCTTTCTGCTTCTCCTGGTTATGCAGAGTTCTGTGCTGACAAATTGGCTTGTTTTCCCCAAAGGAGAAAATCCCTGTTTTCAGGTCTCAGTCACATTTATGTTGCACTTGACCCCGAGGACATCCATGTCCAACACCCATAAGGAGGACTGTTACCACCGTGCTGTGCCTGGGCTGTCCTCCCCTTCCTGGAGTACTCACAGCTCTTTTGCAAAGCAATGGGCTGCAGTTAAAATCCACAGTGCACTGATGATGGTGCCTCCACAGATGTGTTTCCCATGGCTCTGGATGCTCACGTGCCACGGGAACTCCCCAGACATGACGGATGTCCCTGTCTCGATCCTCTTGCCAGTCTTCAGAAAGGACTCGTAAGATGGTCGCAGGCCACACTCTGGGGACAAAAAGGGACATGTGGGACACATCGAGCAGTGCCACTGCCTGTGCTGCCCTGTTGGAAGGGCAGGACAGCACATAAATCACTGGTCTATAAATGGACATGGAATCGTTGAATGGTTTGGGTTGGAAGGGACCTTAAACACCATCTGCCATGGACAGGGACATCTTCCACTATCCAAGGTTGGTCCAAGCCCCGTCCAACCTGGCCTTGGACACTTCCAGGGATGGAGCAGCCACAGCTTCTTTGGGAATTCCGTTCCAGCCCCTCCCCATCCTCCCAGCCACCAGCCCCTTCCCAATATCCCATCTATCCCTGACCTCTGGCACTGGGAAGCCATTCCCTGTGTCCTGTCCCTCCATCCCTTGTCCCCAGTCCCTCTCCAGCTCTCCTGGAGCCCCTTTGGGCTCTGGAAGGGGCTCTCAGATCTCCCTGGATCCTTCTCTTCTCCAGGTGAACCCCCCCAGCTCTCCCAGCCTGGCTCCAGAGCACAGGGGCTCCGGCTCTCGGACCATCTTCATGGACTCCTCTGGACTCCCTCCAGCAGCTCCGTGTCCCTCTGATGTTGGTGCCCCAGACCTGGATGCAGCTCTGCAGGTGGGTGTCACAAGGGTGGAGGCTGAGAATCCCCTCCCTCCACCTGCTCTGTTATCTCCACCAAATCCCATGACATCCCTGTCCCCTTCCCAATCCCACAGTCTGCCAAGCCCTGCCCAGGCAGTTTGGGGTGGGCAGGACCACAGGTCATTTCCCACAGACAGACTGGATAAAATCCTTTTTTTAGGGGGTGGAAGGTTCAGCATCAGCCCATAGCACAAGGCCATGGGGGACAGGGAGCAATCCCAGGCCAGTTTCACTTACCCACATGTGAATACCCTGCAGGGCCAGCGGCAGCCTCGGCGCTGCCCAGCAGGGAAGTCAAACAGGAGAGGATAAGGAGCAGCATTTCAATCCATCTTGGATGAACCCTCTTCCACAAGATTCGGAGCAGCGCTGCCTCTGCAGACACCTCAGGACATCGTCTGCATTCCATGCCAACACAGCTCACTGCCAGGGTGTGACATCACAACATCCTCCTGTTCCTGTTGACAGGGAGCTTGGATGCCGTCCTTCCCGAGGCCAAAGGGCAGCAGCGTCCCCTGAGGAAAAGCTCAGTGGTTCCCAGAAGGTTTGTGACTTCCTTTAGCTCTGACAGGGACAGGGCAGCAGTAAAATCCCCATGTTATCCTGGGCTAACCTCACAGAGTATGGCAATAGTGGATTTCCTGAGCTGGGCGCTGCAGCCCTTCCTGGATCTTGGACCACCTTGAAGACCTTAGAGGCTGGTCCTGCATCAGCTTTCACCTTCAGCTCTGAGAATTGTTGTAGCCTATTGAACTCTGATTTAATTTTCTCTTCAGTTCAACTGTGCCTAGGGTATTTACTTGTATGTACTTAAATAGGACCACTTTGCCCCATCCCTGGAAGTGTCCAAGGCCAGGTTGGACAGGGCTTGGAGCAACCTGGTCTAGTGGAAGGTGTCCCTGCCCATGGCAGGGGGTGGAACTGGGTGATTTTTAAGGCCCCTTCCAACCCAAACCATTCTGTGATTCTGTGTTTGCAGAAGAAAGAGGAAGATCTGGCAAGTTTCAAATGGTGCCAAATCATATCAGAGATGCTGAGCAGCCTCTCCCTTCTTCCCTGTGGGCCAGGACGGCTTCCAGGACTAAATCCAGCCAGAAAATTAATCCATGAGGCTGAATCATTAGCATCTCACCTTTATTGGTTACATCCCTTTTAATCTTTGTCCCCTCAGCTCCAAGGGGTCAAGGCCATAACTCCACCCATCAGTAACTCCATAAAAAAATCTGTGGTGGCAGAACATTTTTGTGGGGGCCCATTTTAGCATCAGGGGACCCATCTTTGCTGGTTTCTACACCAACACATCATTTCCATGAGGACAAGACTTAAAAAAAGCCCTCGGCCAGGTTGAGACTTGATCATGTCTATGTTAAGAACAGAATGGTGCTTTTTCCAAAGACTTTCCAGCTTGTTTCAAAACAATAACACGGAGTAGGAGGAGAGGGAGGGGAATTTTCTAAGCCCCCAAATGATTCAGAAATGTTTTGCCTTGGAGCAGATCAGGAGTTATCCCACCAAAGTCTGAGTTAGCGACGCAGATGACGAAAACGAGGCTTTATTTTCCTCTCTTCTTTGCTTCTATGTCACCTCATGCCAAGGAAATGAGACAAAAGTGTTGGTTTCCTTGGCAGTGAGCACTGGAACAACTCTGTGGCATGACACATTAGGGACAGGATCAGTTACCACAGCAACCACAAATCCCCAGTGCCATGTGGGCACATTTTGGGGCATCTCCAGGAAGAGCCTAACGTGGCAATCCTTGCCAGAGGTATCTCCTGTAAGCTTTCCCCAGGACTGAAAGGACTGGTTTTCTCTGGATTTTGAGGCTGGAATGAACTCAACAGCAGCTGAGGAGCAAGGGGAGATGGGGACTTAATTTTCCTGGCCCAGATTTGCTGCCTGTCCTTGGATAAAGCAGGAAGGGCTTCAGCAGTGGATTTACAAGCCCAAACACTGACTCTCTGATGCACATTTTCAGTCCCTGCAACCTTGGAGCACGATCTGCTCTGCTGGGTATTCATGAGATGGTTTGGGCCTAAAACCTGAGCTGGGAACATCAAAACATGGAGAGGAGTGCCATGGAGAGCTATGCAGGAAGAAATTCTGCAGATTTGTGCCTCTGGCTGACCCTCAGAAACAGCTTTATGAGCTCTGCTGCCCAGAATGGATGGATCAAGGTGGGTCCCTACCAGCTTTTCCTGAAGAAGGCACATCTGCAAGAGGACACACCATTGACACATGTTCTTCAAACTCAGTGATAAAGACGGCTTCCAAAACAGGGAACATGTGAGAGGCTCAAGGTCGCACTTCCCACTGGGAAGTATTACAAGCAGCAAGTTGGATGGATGGGACAAAGCAATTCCCAACCCTCCTACTGAAGCTGTTTGTCCTAGCATTTCCCCATGGAATTACAGAATATCCTGATCTGGAAGGGACCCACAAGGATCATCCAGTCCAACTCCTGGCCCTGCACAGACACCCCAACAATCCCACCATGTGCCTGAGAGTGTTGTCCAAACACTCCTGGAGCTCTGAACCCATAGGATCCCAGATCCATACAGGATAACTCCTCCATCTCCTATGTCCTTGGCTGCAGTTTCCAGTCTCCACTCTGAGAAGCCCATCAATAACCCCCAAATTTGTTTGCCTCTTTTTGATTGTCCTGCTGGTGTGTCTGTACACCCAGCGGGGCAGAGACTGCCCAACATGACATTGGCACAGCACGTGCCATGAGGAGTCTGGTCTTGGTGGGGGCTCCCTGAGCTGTTGGAGTGCAAATAATTAACCACAGGAACAATTAAGTTAAGGAATTCCACCCCTCTGTAATATCATGGAGTGGTTTGAATTGGAAGGGACCTTAAAGATCATCCAGTTTCATCCTCCTGTCCTGGGCAGGGACACCTTCCACTATCCCAGGTTGCTCCAAGCCCCGTCCAACCTGGCCTTGGACACTTCCAGGGATGGAGCAGCCACAGCTTCTCTGGGCAACCTGTGCCAGGGCCTCCCCACCCTCCCAGCCAAGAATTCCTTCCCAAAATCCCATCTAACTCTGCCCTCTGGCAGTGTCCTGTCTCTCCAGGTTCTTGTAAATACCATACAAAATAATACAGATTTTAAAGTCCTGGTGTTTAATTAGCAAACTGCAGCCTTTTATAATACTTTTATCATTTTTAGATCTACCTAGATATGTAGTTGGAACACATCACAGACAACATTTTTCTTTTCTTTTTCTGTAATTTATTGTAGAGCAGGAAACAAAACTGATTTCTTTTGCTTTTGGAACTGTCAAGAAGAAGCATCACATTACGATTTGTACTTTTTCTGACTAAAATTCTTTCAGAAAACAGGCACTATGGGTGATACTAGAAAGCAGAGCTGTGGGAGAACTACTGGTCTTATCAAATCCTCATTCTCAAAGACATCAAATTACAGGGTTGTGATGGTTAAAGAGCCCAAGCACCTCTCCAGGAGTCAAAGCTCTTGATGCAGCAGCAAGTTCATCAACCCAAGGAAATCAACATGTGTGAAGGCATTAGCTGTGCAAAGCAGTTACGCTGCCACCACCTCCTAATTCATCCTTTCCACAGCACTTGGAGCCAAACTTTTACAAGTTTGAATCTCTTACCACCTCTCCAGATTCCAAGGAAACCCCATGGGCATCCCAGAGCATTGGCCAACAGGTGCAATTTCTGCCTCTACTTTGGCTTTTAGTGTCCATGAATGGGAAGCTGCTCCGAGAGCGGAAAGCCTCCCCAACACATTCCCAAATCTTTATGCACTGATGGTATGGACATACTGGAACACCTACCAGGGCTGATGGTCTTTTCCCAAACTCCCTAAAACCACGGGGAGGTGGTGGGGTAAGCACAGGCTATTTCTTGATCCCAAGGGGGCAGGAAAGCCCCGTTCCCCCGAGGCCGCAGTACCCGCCGGGATTCTTGCTGAGGTATTGCTGATGATAATCTTCGGCATAATAAAACTCGGGAGCCTCCCGGATCTCGGTGGTGATGGCACCAAAACCTCCCTCCGTCAATACCTGTCAAGAAAGATGATGGAAAGCCATTAGTGGTTTGCTGGCTGCTCTGCTGATGAATGACATCAGGTTTCCTCCCAGAAGGAGCCAGAGGCATCTCTGGATCACATTTGCAGCGCGTTCCTGAAAGCCCTTTATCCCTGCTCTCCCGTTGTTTTGCTCGGAGACATTGCAGGCTCCACAGCAGGCGTTGGTGAGGAGAGGGAGGGCCCCATCCCCTCTTAATGGCTCATTTGGTTCATTTGCTGTGGCCACACATTTATTCTCTTTATTAACCCTCCCCAGGCAGGGCTGCGGTGCCATCGACAAGAGCGGAAAACAAATGCGAGAGCACACTTTGATCCAGCCTGACCGGCTGCCTGGCAGTGCCCAAAACCCTCACCTGGCAGGTGCCTCAGCTTCAAAATGTGTGATCCACCCCCAATGCCCTCACGCCAAAAAATGTTTCTGGGTGACATTTAAACCCCATTGGAAAACAAGAGCATTTGGGATTCATTCACAGAGTTGCTGCACCCCCGTGCTTCAAAAAAAAAAACCCAGTCCCATCCTGACCAGGAAGGGAGTTTTAAGGCAAATTATGGCTCATTTCAGAAAGATTTGCCAACACAGGGACCGGGAAGGATAATCACTTTGCAGGAAAAGAAGACAGAATGTGGGTGGGGATTTTAAATTTAACTTTAATTTCTTTCTGATATCTCCTAACCGAGTTTGGAACTCCTGAGAGGATTCTGACAGAGGGAATTTCTTTTTAAGATGAATTGCTGTGGCATTTTCCCTACTGCATTGTCCTTTTCTAAGGAAACTTGTAAACACCAACTTTTTGGAGCCAATTCTCATCTCAGTGGGGACATAACTTGTGCTCACTGAAGTCCATGCAAACCTAATAAGCACTTTAATTAGTGTCAGACTCCTGTTGAAAAGGATATTTGTGGAGTTGTGGACATAGATAGAATTGATTGCAATCAGCCAGACCTGACAGTAAGATAAGAAAAAGGGTCAGCATTTAGGATTGGCAGAAAAATATGTGTTCTCATCACAGTAATAAATAAACCAAATAAAGGGAAATCATCACATGGGATCACAAAATGGAGCTGGTTATAAATCATCAAATCCAACTTGTATCATTATGATAGAATGTATGAGAGTTATTTTGATCCCAACAAACATGGGTTATGAAAGCTCTTTGGAGATGGAGATCCTCCAGTTTTCTCAAGGAGGCCACTCCAGTATTTACAACCCTGTTAGAGAGTTTCTCCTAAAGCCTAGCCCAGTTAAACCCAGTACTTTCATTTAAACCCACTACAGTGGTTGTACTCGTCATGGATGTGGAAAGGAAATAATTCCCTTCTTCTTTACAATGGTCTTCTACATCCCCAGTGCTCGGGGAGAGAGAAAGATGACATGTAATGGAAATAATGGAAATAATGCCAGCTGACAGTTAAATAGCAGGTGATTGTTTGGGACAAAAACCCTCACATTTCCTACAACAAGGTTTCCTAGATCCTGCCTCAGCCCAGCTAAGCCCTGACTGCACTCTGACAGCAGCTCCTGGACTTTGCAGAGCATTAGTCTGATTTATTCCCATCATTTCACTGTCTGGAGGATAAATTTTGCTGTATTCAGTTTTCAGAATCCATGACCAACCTGTTTGGAGAGCCCCTGAGGTCCCAAATCCTCCGCACAGCTTAGGAAGATGTTGCCCAGTTAAGTCACCGTGTTTGAACATGGTGGGGTAAGAAGCCAAATTTCACAGGAATCTGCCCTTGTGAAATCACCAAACCGTGTTTTTCATCTTTGGGATACACTTCATCCCATGGGAATCAGGTTATTTACCCGTCAGATGTGTGAGTGAGGAAGATAAAAAACGTGAAGGTTTGTATCACAACACGTTGGTACCAAAGAACACGAAGAGGTGTCAACACAACCGCTTTTGTAAAGCACTGTTTCACTTACTTCCTAACCTTCCCAGCAAAGAAAAACACTTTGGGAATTATCCTCACTCCAGAAAGATGGCACAAAGTCTGTCATCACGGGCATTAGTCATTGACTTGCTGCTGCAAATGCAGAATTGGCTGCTCCCCCTTAACTGACTCATGAGGATGCTGCTGGAGGGGGAGAGATTTTTCCAGTGTGCAAAACAGTATTTGTTACACATTTTTTACCTGGGACTTTTCCATCACTGGCCTCGTTTTGTCAGTGAGGGAACCCATTCCGTTCGATAACGTACCACAAGAGGGCATAAACATCATTTATCCCTTTCAGAATTGCCAGCAGTCTGTTAAAACACCCAATAAAGCAGAAGCCCAAAACGACTCATTATCCTGCACTTTGGTCATTAGCAAAAGATCCCAGCCCTGCTGGCAGAACTCCGGGCTCCCAAACGCTACCTGGAATGTTTGGATTTTAAAGGGGAAAATATTTTCCTCGCCTTGACTGTGTGGATTGAAGATAAAAACATCACTGGGAAAGGAGATGAAGTTCACGATGTGCTGGCTCTGGCAGGCGTAAATCAGCCCACTCTGGATTGATTTCCTGCCACCGGGGCAGAGATAATTCGATGACAGTCCTCTTCTAGAAGAATTTTTAGTCCTTGCTGTCTCAAAATTCCTGAGCCATCTGATGGGACCTCCCATTGCCATGCTGCAATTAACCCTTTCACTCAGTGCAGGAAATGTTTAAGGAACTGTTGGATCATTTCCTTCCCACAAATATTCCACTGTGATTCAAAGAGAATTCACTCATTCAAAGGATTTCTGTGGCTTTTGCCATAGGAGAGATCATGGTTAGGTTGGAAAAGCCCTCTGAGATCATCGACTCCGACTGTTAACCCAGCGCTGCCAAGTCACTACAAGATCACTGTGATCCTTTAACTGATTATAATCCAGCCCAAAAAACCTGTCAGATGTTACCAGCAAACTAGAACCCAAAGCTCACCCAGTTGTAGAGGGCAGAGGGGACATGGCCAGTTTGGACACTGGGAAAGGTGCTGGAGCAGGAACATGTAATCATAGAATCATTAAGGCTGGAAAACACCTCCAAGATGATTGACATGTCGAAGCCAGTGCTGGGAACTGCAGCACAACTAGTTTCTTAAATAACCTCTACTCTCAGCGTGTAAAAGATGTGGTTGATGATTTTCCTAATTTATTATAGACAGTGAAAGATCGTTTCCTGCTGTTTGCTTTAAACTTCTTGCCTGACCATTGGTTGACCCAAGGATGTCATCACAGCCTCTGTCAGAAAACATGGAATCATGGAACAGTTTGGGTTGGAAAGGACCTTCAAGTTCATCTCGTTCCCCCCCCTGCCATGGGCAGGGACACCTCCCACCAGCCCAGGTTGCTCCAGTGGAATCCAACCTGGCTTTGGACACTTCCAGGGATCCAGGGGCAGCCACAGCTTCTCTGCCCAACCTGTTCCAGGGCCTCCCCACCCTCCCAGCCAAGAATTTCTTCCCAATATGCCATCTAACCCTGCCCTCTGGCAGTGGGAATCCATTCCCCCTTGTTCTGTCCCTCCAGGCCCTTCAGGCACTGGAAGGTCACAATCAGGTCACCCCCAATCCGTTTCTTCTCCAGGCTGAGCAATCCCAATTTTCTCAGCCTCTCCTCATAGCAGAGGTGCTCCATCCCTCTAATTCCTCATATAATTCCTCATTCACTCTCTTCATAGCAATCTTCATTTTACATCTTAATCCTGCTCATTCCTGTCTTCATCCACATTTCCAGGCTTGGTCCACCCATTCCATAACTCAGCTCAGCCTTCTCGCCCTTTTCTGCATCCCTCCCAGTTCCACTTCCCACTGCATTGACTGGGATGACTGGAATTCCACTCTGCCCAAGAGCACCACGGATTTATTCAGCGCTGTCCTTGCATCTCCTCCTCCGTTCTCCCTCTCTTTCCCAGCAATTCTTAGCATTCCACTTGCCTTCCTGACCTCTGCCGAGCACGGAGCAGATGTTTTCAAAGAACCATCTGCAATGACGCCAGGACCTCTTTCGTGGGCTAATTTAAACCCCGCCATTGTGCCTGCTCTTGACTTCTATCCACACGGAATTTCAGCAGCTATTTCGTTGCCCAGACGTTTGATATTGTCACATTCTTCCGCAACATTTCTTTTTTTTTATAGTCACATTTAGTTTGGCTCACCTGAAATAACTCTGTGCCATCAGCACATTTTCGGTGCGTCACCATCGGCTGCCTCCCCCTTTTCAGCCCTTTTATGAGGATATTGAACAGCAAAAGTTCCCAAGACAGGTTAATGCCCCTTCACTGCAAACCCTGCACAGTTATTTGTACCTTTTATTTCCTATTTATAGCTAAGACTTGTAAAGTGCCTTGAGAATTTGGAATGAACTGTGCCAGGAAAGCACAGTTCCCTTGTACCTCCAAATAGTTGAAGGAACAGGCTTGAAGGCACTGACACTCCGACACGTTGTACTGAAAATTCCAGGAAATGTAGAGAAGGGTTGGACACACTTCTAAATTTGACAGAAAAGCTTTAAAATTGGTTTTGCTAAATGAAAGCATTTAATTTGCTGAGCCGAGGCATTAGTAAAGCAGCAGAGTATTAATTGGCTTCGAGCATTTTGTGGCTTTTAATAAAAGTGGCATCATCCTGTGTTTGATTCAACAGAGACTTTCAAAACAAGTTTACAGCGACCTCCAGTTTGTCTCCTGTCCCAGCAAGTCACACAAAGCTGCTGTATCTCTAAAATCTCCCCTGAAATCTGCTGTGGAAAGCACTCCAGAAAATCGTGACACGTGTGGCAGCTTCTGCTTCAGTATCATCCCTCATGTCAAACTCAAAGTCATCTCACTGTGCTGAGGGCCTATATAAAATCTGTAGGGCCATCCCTTTGTTACATTGGCTCCTGAAAATGTCCTGCCATCAGCAATACCAAAATTCAGCTCTATTTCCAAAATCACTATGAATCAAAGGAGCTGCCCTATTTCCACAGAAGACCTGCAGGAATTTCTTGCATGGACCTGATCCTGTAGGATGTGTGCATCCTGGATACATGATTACTGTGGTATTTTTAACTGGAAAACAACTTAATTGACTTTGCCAGGTTTTGTGGATTAGCTGCTGGCAGATTTGGGAGCAGGAATTCAGCTCACTTGATCCAGAGGAAGTAACTTTGGTCCACACGAGCAGCATGAGGCCTCAATAATGTGCAATTAAATAATGTTTTATTTTCTCCTTCATTTATTTTCTCATTCTCCTCATTCTCTTTCTCCTTTTTGGCAGGACAGGCCACTCTGCTCCATCACAACTCAATAATATATTATTTTGAATTGTTCCCTCCGTGCTGCTGGGCCCAGTTTTCTCTATGTCACTGATGTTGGCTTTTCCAAGTTAATTGATTCCAGCAACCTCTCCAGGCCTTGGAATGGGCTGAAATCCTGTTTATCTGGCAAAATCATTTGCACCCATTCAGGTGATCTGCCTCTGGCAAATGTGGGAATGATGGAATTATGTGGGTATAAATTCTTCATCCTTCAGAGGTTGGAAATATGGATCTAAGAGCAGAAATGGCAAACCCATCGACTCCACAGCTTTCCTTGGTGTTTGCTGGGATAGAAAACAAGCCCTACGTGACTACATTGTAGTCACACAGCAGTATCTGAAGACACAGACATCATGGAATCATGAAATGGTTTGGGTTGGAAGGGACCTTAAAGACCGTCTCATTCCAACCCCCTGCCATGGGCAGGGACACCTTCCACTAGACCAGGTTGCTCCAATGGAATCCAATCTGGCCTCGGACACTTCCAGGGATCCAGGGCAGCCACAGCTTCTCCAGGCAACCTGTGGCAGGGCCTCACCTCCCTCACAAGTAAGGATTCCTTCCCAATATCCCATCTATTCCTGCCCTCTGGCACTGCGAAGCCATTCCCTGTGTCCTGTCCCTCCATGCCTTGTCCCCAGTCCCTCTCCAGCTCTCCTGGAGCCCCTTTAGGCTCTGCAAGGGGCTCTCAGGTCTCCCTGGATCCTTCTCTTCTCCAGCTGAACACCCCCAGCTCTCCCAGCCTGGCTCCAGAGCAGAGGGGCTCCAGCCCTGGAGCATCTCCGTGGCCTCCTCTGGACTCATTCCAGCAGCTCCACGTCCTTGTGATATTGTACCCCAGAGCTGAAGAAGTCTCACCAGAGAAGAGTACAGAGGGAGAATCTCTTCCCTTATCCTGCTGCCCACACTGTGGGAATGTAGCCCAGGACCCATCCTACAGGGACCACTCCTTACCTGGTCACAAAGATGCTGTTACATAAACCTGCTGGAATTGTTCATGTGAAATTGTTCATATGAGTGCATTCCTCCAGAGCAGCACGGGGAAAATGCAGGTAAGTAGGAAATACAACAAAAAAGATGGTAGAGGAAAGCCTAAGCTGAAGAATCCTGACTCTCACCCATCAAACTCCAAAACTGACTTTGTCAGAGCTTCTGCCTATTGACAAAACCCTCCCAACCCAACGGAGCACGTCATCGGGATGGAGTGAACGGAAACCCAGGAGCCCTGGGGGAGAGCTGTGTGTGAAATAGAGTCTGTTCCCTCCCTTTGAAGATCTGCTCCCCCTGAAATGCTTTTCTCTTGAACACTGAGCTGGGAGCAGGCCGTTTGGTCAGTCCCAGGATCGCTGGGCTGGGATACACATCAGCCCTGCCAAGGTAAATCACAGCTGGCTCATAGCCTGGTATTAACACATCTGAGGCCCCAAGTGGTTGTGCTCAGAGGGTCTAGGAAGGATCAGGAGTGCAGTTAGTCTGATATTCCCTACTATTTCCCATCTGAGGTTGCTTCCTCCGTGCCCACAACAATCAGCTGTGCCGGCTGAAACAGCATGTTCATCCACACAGACTTGGTTGCACCTTCCAGAGCTCTGAGTTTGGTCTCCGTTGTATTAAATGGGACTGACAGCAGAATAAAATCCGCAGTTCTATTTTTTCCTGTTGGATGCTGCTCCTCTGAACGTGCATAGGAAGGAAGTTGTATCCTGCTCTCTCCATCGTATCCATCTAATTCTGGATTCAAAGCTTTTGCTCCAGATACTGCCTGGTATAACAGGATCAGCTTGACCCACAGTCTTTACAAGCTTGACCTTCAGCGTGGAGCTTCCTGAACACCCATCCTGCCTTCTCTTGAGGGAAGAGAGATGAAAGTGGGGAACAGCACTGGGGGGCATTCAGGAGGGACAGGAAGATAACATTAGCAAAGATAAAAGACATCTTGCTCAACCAGCATCTGGGAACTAATTAGGTGTTGAAGGAGCCATTGAGAGAGATGGAAATTCTGTTTGTCTGGCCAATTTTAACGCAGCCAAACAGCCTTTTACTGCACATCCTGCATGGATAATTTATGATGGCTAAGAAAAGACGCGCCCCGTTCTGACTTCCAGTGATCTAAAATCCCTCCCGCGGTTGGAGACGGCAGAGGCTCCTCCACTAATCGCTCATCCATTACTCTCATATTCCTGAAATAAAAGCGGCCAGGGCCAAACTGAGATGGGGCCCCTGCAAATGACCCACATATGGAGCAGAGCAGCTGAGTGCAGAGCCTTCCGCACTGCTGAAGACCACAAATGGTATCTCCACGTGGGTGCAGCATCCCAGAAGCTGACCCAGGTCCAAAAGTAACGTAAGATCAGGCAACTCTGGGCTGCCTGTGGACACAAGAAACCACTCCATGAATAAATACTGTGTTGACAAGACTCTGCCACCTCCATTACCTCAGTTATGTCTGTTCCACACCAGTTGCAAAGTGCAGAGCTCCCTGTGCCATGCAAGGTGCTCCCTCGTGTATGAACCCTTGGCAACAAATGGAAGGCACTCCAAAGATTATTTTTTTTTCATTCAGGGGAGGTGCAATGTAGAAGTAAAAATGTTCATTTCACATATTGAATGCAGAGGCCTCAGTTCAGCTTTGCCATTGTGTTGTTTTTCTTACTGGATTCATATGAAGTATTTCTTCCATGACATATAAGCATAAGAGTTTCTCAGGAAAATATATGCGTTTTTAAGAAAAACTATTTATCTTTTCCCATATTCATCCTGAAAAATCCAGAAATTACATCTGCTGTGATTGCAGGGAAAAATTTTCAGAGACCAAGCACGAATATTTACTTCCAAAATCATAAAAATCAGTATATTGGAATATCCTGAAATGTCCTTGTAATGGAAATTGTTGGGCATCCTGTACTCTCTGCCACTTATTTTGCCTCTAATAACAAGCTCTGATTTTCTGACCATTAGTGTGTAATGCTAAAGCGTTTCATCCCCAAAAAAGCTGGGAGATCATTTGTGTTGTGCTGTCCACACTCTGGAGAGGTGAACACTCACCTGGAACAGCCACCACTGGACTTACCGACTAACTCAGCTGCTGCCACCACTATTTTCTGTGTTGCTGGTGTCTGATAGAAGGAAATATCTCAGAGGGATCTAACATGGACCTGACAAACACACTACCAATTTACAGCAAAGCTATTTGCCATGTTATGCACTGCATGTTCCAATAAAATAGAATCACACAATCACAGGATCATTTAGGATGAAAAAGCCCTCTCAGATCATCGAGTCCAACCCTCCCCCAGCAATGCCAAGGTCACCCATGACCCCAAGTGTCACATCCATGGGTCTTTTAAATCCCTCATGGGATGGGGACTCCACCACTGCCCTGGGCAGCTGTGCCAGGGATGGACAAGCCTTTCCATGAACAAATTGGTCCCAATATCCAACTTAAACCTCCCCTGGCACAAATTGAGGCTGTTCTCTCTCCTCCTGTCCCTGTTCCCTGAGAGCAGAGCCTGACCCTGCCTTGGATCCATCAGGGACTTGCAGAGCCACAAGGTCCCCCCTGAGCCTCCTTTTCTCCAGGCTGAGCCCCCCCAGCTCCCTCAGCCCCTCCTGCTGCTCCAGCCCCTTCCCCAGCTCCATTCCCCTCCCTGAACATGCTCCAGCCCCTCAATGTCTTTCCCAAATTGTGGTGCCCAAAACTGGCCCCAGGATTCAGTCTTTGGGCTCATCAGATCTCACCTGTGCTCAAACACAGACTAAGAAAGGGGGATGACAAAGGATGCTACTTGTTCCTGGGAAGGGAAAAAAATCAACTCTGTGTTACTCTGGTTTTCTGGATAGTCTGTCTTTTTTTTTTTCCATGGAGATAAAAGCGCAGAGTGGGAGAAGAGGAGCAAAATCCTTGGCTACCTTCTCTGAACATCAGCAGAGAGGGGATGGATCCAGCATGAGATTGATCCAAACATCACAACCCACTCCATGTGAAATGAAACACAAAACTGAGGTCTTTCCCAGTGCCTATAAAACAGGGATCTCAAGGATCAGCAGCTAAACCTTCCTGAAACTTCCAACTAGAATTCCCACTCTGGTCTGAAATGGAAACCAAACTCTTCTGCCCCCAGACTGTGCTGTCAGACAGCTGCTGCCTTTCCAGCCTGGCTCTTCCTGACCCTTCTGTCCAGCTGATTTCAGCGGGATATTTGCTGGATTTTTCATCCATGTAACAGATCACAGACAGGTCGAATATTTTAAAGCAATTTGGGTCCTTCAGGATGACAAATTGTTTCTGTTATCGAATATATGCGTAATTACTGCTAAAATTATATCTGAAATGGCTACCAGGCAATACAATTTCAGCCCGTACCAAGGACTGGAAAGTCAAGAGAGAATGAACAGAGCGTGTTTTAATCTGAAGATAAGTAGTTTTCCAGCTCCTATAAATAGAAAAAGTTGGAAGAACGCATCCAACAAGCAGAAGAAAGTGTGAAGAGGGTAAAATTCCACAGTGTTTTGGCTTTGGACTTCAGAAGGTAGTGAGTACGAGCTAGTGTGAAATACAAAGAAGCCTTTGTTGTTTACATCTGAAGTTTAAAAGTGGCACAGTGTGAATAAACAAAGGATGTTCCATGAAACGCTGCAGCAGGGATGCACCCGCTCCGTTTGAGCTCCGCAAACGGCACGCAAACAGAGGCATCGCCTCCGTGTTCTGAAAGGAGAAGGAGGGAAACTTGAAAGCCTCCCAGAAAAATCTCATTTACCCACATCTTTAGGGTTTTTTGATAGGCTTTTTAAGTGATAGAAAACACACAAGCTTAATAAGCCCAAGATCTGGATCATTTAGCATTTGCTTTTAGGTTGGTTAAGCTTCTTATTAACGATAACAGTGCACGTGCTTTGGAAAACCTGAATTAGCTGTTTGTTATCTTTTCTGGGAAAATAAGTTTTGCTCTCAAGTACTGGGATAATATCAAGCAATTTATTTTTTGGCAGACAATGAAACATACTGCCATGGCAATTCCGTAAGTTCCCTGATTATTCGACAGGAGGGTGCATGAAGATAATTGATAAGGACAGAATCTTAAGATCCAGAGATTCAATTAGATATTCAGGGTGATGTTTCATGTTGAGCAGTGACGTAGCATCAAAAGTGAGTCAGAGAATCATGGGATGGTTTGAGTGGAAGGGAGTTTAAAGATCATCTTGTTCCACTCCCTGCCATGAGTAGAGACACCTTCCACTATCCCAGATTGCTCCAACCTGGCCTTGGACACTTCCAGGGATGGGGCAGCCACAGCTTCTCTGGGCAACCTGTGCCAGGGCCTGCCCACCCTCCCAGCCAAGAATTCCTTCCCAATAAACCCTCTAACCCTTTGGCACTGGGAAGCCATTCCCCTTTGTCCTGTCACACCAGGCTCTCCTAAAGAGTTTCTCTCCGTCTTTCTTGAAGGCTCCCCTCAGGTACCGGAAGGTCACTATTAGGTCACCCCAAATCCCACTCTTCTCCAGGATGAACAATCCCAATCCCTCAGCTTTTTCTCATTGGAGAGGTGCTCCATTCCTCTGATCATCCTGGTAGCTTCAAGTTAGTTCTGGTATCAATACATATCCTTCAATGCAAAGATCCCCCCTATTTGGCAAATCTTCAGTAAAACTTGCTTTTAATTCAAAATATTCTCACCTATTCCCATGGCACAGACAGAGAGAAACTTCTGATGATGTTAAAAATGAAAGTGTTATGGTTTGAAGCTGCAACGTGTGAGCCAGCAGATGCAAACATCTTCTGAATAAGCGTGTTCAATCCCGAGAATTTCCGTAGGGATCAGTTTGGGTTTGCTTATTTGATGCTGAAATCAAGAGATCTGAGCACAGAAGGCAGGGTAACGCTCTCAGTCACATGCTTTGCTTTTATTGCAGTGAATCCCATGTGTGCACGGAGCTGAAGGGACCACAGACATGCTCAGGAGGGTGGCAGGTCTGATAAAACACTGATGGGAAGCCCCATCCCACTGGAATGACATTTAAAGGATGGAAGATGCATCTCTAGGACATCACAAATGTCACTGTGACACCTGTGCATCAGAATTAAACCCCAGTAGTCAGTCCATGTACCAGAACAGGCAAAACTGATACAGCACCAAAGGGGAAAAGGCAGAGTTGGGATCAAACAGAAGCTGCTGGAGTTAAGAAGCTACGAAATCCAGGATCAATCGCCCTGCTAGGGCCACATCCAAACTAACGTTCCTCTGGAATCAGATCCACAAAAGTTATTTATGAAGATAAAACTGCTGGTGAGTTGCTGGTTGAGCATGGCAAAATAACACATGATTAATTCAATTTCTCTACTCCCTATCCATCTCCAGACTCTTCCACTAGCCCAGGTTGCTCCAAGCCCCATCCAACCTGGCCTGGACACTTCCAGGGATGGGGCAGTCACAGCTGTCAGTGTCTCACCACCCTCTGAGTACCAAGTTCCTTCCCAGTATCCCACCCATCCCTGCCCTCTGGCAGTGGGAAGCCATTCCTTGTGTCCTGTCCCTCCATCCCTTGTCCCCAGTCCCTCTCCAGCTCTCCTGGAGCCCCTTTAGGCATTGGAAGGGGCTCTCAGGTCTCCCTGGTGCCTCTTCCTCTCCAGGAGAACAATCCCAGCTCTCCCAGCCTGACAATTATTTAACACAACCACCTTTCTTCTACAACTTTGAAAACTGGTTCTGTGCAGCAAAGGAGAGGAGAAGGAAAAATGCACTTGGATGGAACATCAGCTGCAAAACCAGCCACCAAAAATACTGAAAGTACAGCAACAAGGGTGAAAATAAAAATCCTTCACAAGGAAGTGGGGCAAATACTTCAGGTCCAGTTCCTTCACACACCATCCCTGGCTGAGCATCCTCTGTGTAGCTACTGCTTCTGAGAGCAACCGTGTGTCCAGGGGACACGGAGAATCATAGAACTGCAGAATGGTTTGGATCGGAAGGGACCTTATAAATTATCTCGTTCCAATTCCACAAGCTGCTTTTTAACTCCACATGGCTTCGATCAGCAACACATTTCTTCCACAAGCTTTTCTCAACAGCCAGAGATTTTCTATTAGAGGTGCACCTCAGGCTGAGAGAAAAATATCAGCGAAGGAAGTCCCCAGGGATTCTTCAGCTTATCCACCTGCTCCAAGCTCTGCCTACTCCTCCCTGGAAGAGTTTAGACACAAACACGTCTCATAGAGATGATTAGCAACCCTCACCACAAACATACCCCACAGGAGGGGGGATTTGAATGAGATTGACTCGCAACAAGTTAATTTGTCAGTAAGCTTAGAAAACACAAGGCCATTTTTGGACTTCAGGGTCAAATTCCATGCGTTGTATAAGCCTCCCACCACCAATGAAAAAGGGATTTATGCGCCTGGAAAGGAGGTTTGAATCCGGACATTAGTGAAACAAAACACCGGGCTGATTGAGGCTGGATGGGAAGCAAAGAAAATGCAGGGAACGCACTTTACATTTCAGAGAGAACCTGGCATTTGCAGCACATCGTCTTCCTGCCAGCTCCAGAACAGCAGTGACTTGGCAGAGGTTCCCATGGCCAGATGTCACCCTCATCTGGCTCTCTTGGCTCGGGCTGCTCCTTTGAAATGAACAGCAAAGCAGGGCGAGGGTGGCTCTGCCCGCTGCTGCTTGCACAAGGAATAGGAGCAGGAAAGGTCCTTGCGGGCAATGCCACAGTCCCCCCAAAGCTGGCATTGCTTTGCACCTGTTTGCAGCCCTCACCAGGCAAAACCTGGTTGGTGGGAGCAGAGTCAGGAACAAACAGGGATGGAAGGATTAGTTTGACAGCTGTCTCTCTTCGGGTGATGGATGCGGCACAAATCGTTTCCCCCGAGTGATTTCCCACGGCAGCTTTGAAGACATTTTGGCCCTCAGAGTCCTGGGTGCACCTCCCAGTGATAAAACACTGTGGTATTTGTTGTTCAAAGGCATTGCTATGTCTCTACCCCACTGCAAATTTTCATCTGGTTGTTTTATTAAAGGAGAGAGATCCTTGAAACGAGGCGATCTTTAAGATCCCTTCTATGATGTGTTTCCTGCACTTTTATTATATTTCCATAAATAAGAGCAAGGAGAAAAACATCAGGGTCTTCCCCACCTAAAACCTGCCTGATTTCTGGCAAATTGCTATTTAAGCTATTAAAGATCCATGATAAATATGAATAGAACACCACACGTTCCTCCTAAAACTGCCCTTTAGATACAGCAGAAGAGTTGAACTAACAGCCAAATCCTTGCGTGGTTTTGCTGCGGCAGCAAAGCCCCAAATGCCTTTAGAGCCAGGACACAAAAGAGAGAAGCACAACCCTGTCTAAGCCCCCCACCACGTGACTGACCTTCCATCAGAAGGAGAATTCCTTTTTTAAACTGAAAGCCTGAGAGCACGTGTGTGTTTGTATACACACCGCTACGTGTGATAAGGAGGCTGCTCCGTGGCAAAACCTGCCAACAATCCCATTTTTCTGTCACCATCTGCTCGGAGGAGAGCAAGCACCTGTTAGGAGCAGCTGCTTGAATGCGGAATGTAGGTGAGAGAGGAAAAATCAGTTGCATTTTGGAGTTGGCCTGCTGCAGGTAGCACATGGCTCTCACCACCGAGGATGCCAAGCGGTCCTTTTTTAAAGTTTGCCCTAACTAAGAGCGTTACAAAACCTCAAAAAATTGTTCATTTAGGTGATTACAGAGAGCAGAGATAAATTACTGGGCTCCCCCTCTGCTCCCCAGAACACCTCCCCAGTCTCCAGTGGGGTCTCTGCCCTCTCTCCATCCTTTCCTTTCTTTGAAGCCAAGGGAGCATTTGGAGACGCTGCGCGTGGCTCGGTGCCGCTCCTGGCATGGCAGGGCTGCACCAGGACATGTTGCTCCGAGGGATCACAGCATTCCCAACTCCTTCCCTTGGAGAACAACTGCTTCCCTTTCGCTGCCCCTTCCAGTCCATCTCCAAGAGGGCCCTTTGAGGGATTTACAGAAGGAGAGGAGGGGGCTCGGTCCAGGAGCTCGCTGTGATCAAGGCCGTGGGCACCAGCAGATGCCAGCCCTGCCAGGCTGCCATTTCTCCAGGGGAAGCAATGGGGGTCCCACCACTGAGAGAACTTGAAGTGGGCAGGAAAAAACACATTAAAGGATTTCCCATACTCGTCCAAGCGATATGTTCAAGATCACAAGTCAGCGTGGCCTCTCCCACCGCGGATGGTCTCAAATCTGCTGCCCTTAATCCACACTTGGGGCATCTGTGCTCCCGTTGAAGGAATAAGGTCGTTCAGTTTGTTCTTTCCCAACCTCCCAGGCATGGACTGCTCTTAATTTTCCTTGGCAAGCAAAGCTTTGTGTCCCATGGCTGAGCTTGTCTTGCATGCCCACTCACCTGATGGAAACAGCAGCGCTTGCCCATCCCAGGCTGTGCCAAAGTCCTAAAAATCAGCCCTCCTGCATTTTCCTGTTCTCCTTTAACACAACCCTACATCTAGGAATCACGTGGGGAGCAACAACAGCACCAGGAGGTGCTCCTGTGCCCATGAGCAGCACCAGGTCAATGGATGAGCTTCCCTTGCATAGGGAGAATTTTCAATAGGCACCAATATTTGGGAGCCCTTCCAGGTCCCAGCTTCTTCCCATTTATCTCTTTTCCCTGTCTCCACAATTCTTTACCCTCCACTGCTTGTCTTCCCAACCCCTTTTGGCTTGCCCAGTGTCACCACCCTGTGCTGTGAGGACAATAAATATTTGCCTCCTCTAACCTTTTTATAAATAGCATCTCTGACTCGTTTGACCCCAGAGATTGACATTTTTCTTAAATGGCAGCAAAGAACTGCTCCAAGCAAGAATACAGAGGCTCATTCACACAGGCACTGCCTTGAGAAACGAGGGGTATTCCCAAAGTGGTTTTGAGGCTCCAACCTCTGTGATCTGCATTACAGTTCAGCTGGATCGAGTGCTGATCAAAAAACAATCCCAGCCCTGATTTGCGGATGGGAAAACACCCATCCAGATCCAGGTTGGGCTACGGAAATGGGAGAAGCAAGCGAGGCTGAGGGAGAAATCCCATTTCTCTTTCTTGCAAAGGAGTAAATTTGCCCTTGGTGCGGTGAAACACACACCGAATCACACAAAGCCACCCCACGGAGTCACTTCTCCCTGCAGAGCTGCTCTTCAAACCGTGCGGTTGAGCACAAATACCGCCGGTCAAGCAGGAATTCTTTTTTTGCCTAATGCAGATTTCTCTCTGTAAGTACATCTGTGAGCACACAGATCCTGCCTCCTGGGACAGGCCTAATGGGCTCTGCATTCCCTCTGCCTCATTTCTTTGGAAAGCTTTGGCTCTGCAGCGGGAGGACCGAAGAGGGGATTTCACTGGTGGATGTTTCTTCATCGTGAATTTCAAGGTGCAAACAGAGATCGCGGGTTGTTATTGCTGAGAGAAACAACAGGAAGCACAAGAGCCATAGATGGGGAGTCAGTGACACAGAAACATCCAAGGACAGGATCAGCTAATTAAGGTCACCCTCTGCCCTCTAAATTAGTCATATATCGCCTTAAGTGCTCCTGCTCCCCAGCAGCCAAAGGGCAGCGAGGCAGGAGAACACTGAGAGGGCAGCCCTGGCTGTCCCAGCTCCTTTCAGCCAAAGGAACCTCCTCCTGGTTTCCATCCTGTGATTCACTGATGGATTTGGGCTGCTGGAGGGCACACAGGGATGTGGAACAGCTCGGTGCTGACTTAGCATGTGGAAGACAAGGAGAAAAAACTGGTGCTGAGCTCAGTGTTACGGATCAGGAGAGCAGAAATCCACGGTGTCCATGCCCAGGCACGAGGGTATCCCGCTAGGAAAGCTTTCCCCCAGGTACAGCTAAAAAAACACAGGATAAATCCATCCTTGGGAGCGGCCCAGGTGCCAGTGAAGCTCTACTACAAAGCAAACCCCTTTGGGACACCCCAAAATCTTAAAATATTAATACTCTCCACATTTTTACCACTCGCTTGCACTCCCACCAGGAACCCTCCAGTCGGGAAGGGCTCAGTCTTTGAAACAACCTGGTGAGAAGTCCAAACTCTCCTGCCTTTTAAAAAAAAAAAAATAAAAAATTCCAGCAACCGAAAAGGAAAAAAGGGAGGAAAAAAAAAAAAGGAAAAGGCTTGTTCATGCTGTTACAGTTTAGGAACTGCTGGCATCCCTGTCTCCGAGAGGAAGGGAGCGCAGAGCTGACTGCTCAGCAGCTGAGAACGTGTGTTCTGGAAGCAGCTCCCGGAGCAGATGGTGCAATGATTACTGCCAGTAAATGTTAGAGCCCTCTTTTCCTTTCTCTTTTTTATTTTTTCCCTTTTTCATTTTTTTTTTTCAACTCGAATTCTGAACAACAGGGGGAAAATAATTACAAGGAACGCATGAAAGCAGCTTGATTTCCCTTCTTTTTCTTCTCTCCAAGTGCATGTGTCTTGTCCCCTCCCAATACCTGACGCTGCAGAAGTGGATGTTCCCTGGACTTGCTGCGATGCAAAAATCCCCCCCGGCAGGCACTTTGTTCTGGGGAGTTTCACACGGCTCTGGTACCTCAAGCTGGGTGTTCACTGGGAAATCAGGATCCTGTGCCGTGTGTGGGATGTTCAAAATGAGATCCAGGGGAAAGGAGAAGGGATGTGGCTGCATTTATGGTGAGGTGTATTCATTGTGAGGTGTATTTATTGTCAGGTGTCCCTGCCCATGGCAGGGGGTTGGACTAGATGGTCTTTGAGGTCCCTTCCAACTCAAACCATTCTGGGATATGGTGATTCCGTGATTCAGGGTCAGGCTTTAAACAGTCACCCTGCTGGCTCGTGGTGTGACAAAGAGTACTTGGGCCAAGCAATGGGAATTATTTTGGGGCTGTGCCTCTCCCTCTCATCACCAGGTGAGTCTGACTCCCCTGGGGATCCCTCCTCTCCCAGCTCTGTAGCTGCAGATCCAGGTACATCCCACCAGGCTTCTGGTCCCGTCTCCCCCTCTGATGTGTCTGAGCAGCCCTGAAACATTTTTACCCCCATGAGCTCCCTTGTTCCTCTCTCTCTGTCCCAATCGCCTTTCTTTGCCCCCTTAAAAATTTGATTTCTTTCATTTTTGCCTTCCAGCAGAGCAGCTTGTCCCTCCTCATCTCACTGGGTATAATTGCTTTAAAAGCCCGGGGGAACCCAAGTCCCAAACTTTGAAAGAGCAATCATCAGCTGGGATGGGAAGGAGCATCCGTGTCCTTTGGGTTTCATTGGAAAACAGGCTGCAGCCCCAGGCCAGGCACAGTCAGAGCAGCACAACACAAACCCTGCAGTGTCTCTTGAAGCCTCCAGCTTTTAAATGCTGTGACATCTCTCCCAAATGTGCGTTGGTTTTTCGGTCAGGGTGGTGTTTTTTTTCTTTAATGTCTGTAAATTAAGAAAAGCTAGGGAAATTTCCACAGGGAGATCAAGAAAAAAAAAAAGCAGGATATGCGCAAAAAGACGCCTCCTTCCTGAAATTCACATCCCAGCTCTGCAGAGGGGAGGGATCAGGGCTCCTCGTAGACAAGCCGGGAGAAATCTTTTAGTATTGAAAACATGTTTTTCTCCAGCTTCCTGCTCCGAACGATTTTGGCTGGAACTTTAAAAATATCAGTCTGAGGAGGCAGAAAACTGGCACGGAAAATTTCACCCCCCAAATGAATGTTTGCTGAAGTATCAATCAAATGAGGGAAAGACTTCGGAGAGGAACTGTCAGACATCCCTAAAACAGGGAGCATCCAGTTCCACCGGCAAGGCTGAGGTGCCAAAGTGTCTCACAGTCATTCCAGGTCAAAGCAAATCAAATTTGCCATTAGAAGATTGAGATTTCTTTATGGCCACGGTCAACACCTGCTAAATTATCAAATTATTATTATTAGCCATCAAAGTCTGTTCTTTGAAAGTCAGGCGTGATTTTTCAAGGTGAAACCTAGCAGTGGTTCAAGAAGAAGATTTTTAATTCCAGTTCTAATAATTTGGAGGCTTTGCAGGGATATTTTCAATTACAATCACCGCTCTCATCCCTTGACAGCTTCCAGGGAAGAAAAGAGAGGAGTAATTGAAATGTTGCATCTTTATTGAAAGACTCCCCCACTTAGCAAACAAAACTGAAATGAAGGGTGCCAAGAAAGTCAGCAGTGGACCATCACATGATCCTCTCCTCGAGATACAGCACTTGTACCAAGGACACAAACCATCAATAATGACAACAGCAGCGTTTGTCTTTGTATTTGGGTATTCAGAGCCCATTACTCAAATCCTTAAATAGTGATGACATAAATGGAGTTGGACAGAGCCCGGGCCTTGTATCCTACCTGAGTTTCTGAGCTCGAAGGCTGAGCATTTTAGCTGTGCGATGATGGATAGCGCCACAAAGTATTGTGATGAAAAGGAATACTCCTTTGAATGAAAACACCCTCTTTCCACGGAGCACGAACCCAGCTTTCTCCTCCTTCTGTGCTGTCTCAGCGTGATCTGAAGGAAAACACGTGTGGGGTAACACTTCATGCTGAGTTCCTACTTAGCAGGTGAGGTCTGGGGGTGTTTGCTTCTAATTTGTTGTTTCAGCTCCAGGGGGGACATTAGATTTAAGACTGACAGTGCAAAAACATGATGTGGGAATACTCTGAATGCACATCTGACACACCGGAGCATTTCTTGGCTGATGGATAAAATCCCGGCCAATAACACGGGCAGGATTGTGCAAGGCACTTAGTGGTTATGACACATTTCAAGGTATTTCCACGTTCATCGGGAGCTGAATCAGCTCAGAATATTTTTGTTGTCCTCTCCAGGATGTGGCTTCGAGCAACCTAGTCTAGTGGAACCATGGCAGGGGGTTGGAACTAGATGGTCTTCAAGGTCCCTTCCAACCCAAACCACTCTGTGATTCCATTTTAAAGTGCATTTGCTGAAAGCCCCCTTTTCATGCCCATTAAAATGCTTTACCCACAGCTCCTGAAGGCTTTTATTCTCTTCCCTGAGCCTGGCTTGGTGAAAAGCAAATACCCCACAGCTCTTTCTTTATAGGGTTTATGAAGTGATCTCACGTTCTTCAAGGACAAGGCCAAACTGTGCTCCAAGAGCTCCGTACAACCCCAGAGGTGGGATATTGTTTTTATGACTCCCTCAGGTGCATTCAGGAGCCACACAAAGTTAATGGCCCTGCTATGGCTGTCCTGACATCCATGCCCTGACATCCACACCCTGCCTAATTCCAGCTCCGTGGCATTACAAAGCAAGGCTTGTAGACCTTATTAAAAATATAACCAAAAAAGTTGCTGCCAAATCCTTTGTGGTAAAAATTAATCTGTGATCCCGCGAAGCCAACAGAAGATTTAGGAGGCTGCAGATGAGAGGCTGGGGCAGGTCCCTTCCCTTCCTGTCCCTCTATTTCCTTGCTTGTGAAACAGATGTTACAACATCTGTACTTACAGAAGACACCTAAAGTGTGTGAGATGAGGGCACCGCTCGACCTCATGAGTGCCTTGGCATTGCCTGACCTGGGGAGGAGTCTCAGGAGATGGAACCAAGATGATCATAAACGTTTTTGCTGGAAAAAGTGGTGAGGCCTTGGCATGGGTTTCCCAGAGAAGCTATGGATTCCCCATTCCTGGAAGTGTTCCCAGGTTGGACATGGCTTGGAGCAACCTGGGATAGTGGAAGGTGTCCCTGCCCATGGCAGGGGTGGGACTAGAAGAGATTACAAGGTCCCTTCCAACCCAAACCATTCTGGGACTCTGGGATTCCCATGCCAGCCTTCCACGTGCCTTCCCTAGTGAGGATGCCTCACCATCCCTCTCCAGAATGGATAATCCTGTCACTTCTGCCCTGACAACTCCCAGGAACTTTGACAAGTATTTTTTTAACTTTCAGCAGAGCTTTGCTCTTCACCTTCATCCAGTCAGTGCCTCTGAAGTGCTTTGAGAACCTGAGGCAAAAAATACCACGTGAAGCTTAGACTTCATCCCACACTGGCCTGTTGTTATCTGGCCTCTTAATGAGGATAATTTATGGAATCCCACTAACATATATGCATTCCAACCATCCCTGCCTCCCCTCCCCCCAAAAAATAAAGGAATCAATTGAGGGAAAATGGTCCATGACAGGAAAGAAGAAGAGAGCGATTAAATATTTAAAGTGTTACTGTAAATGAAGAAGATGCCGAGGCCAGGTCAGTAATGAGCTTCCCTCTAAGCCACTGGGAACTCCCATTAATGCTGCACTTGACTCCTGCACGTCCCTCCCAGTGCCAGCAAAACTCCCACCAGTTGCCTAGAAGACACATCACACCAAGGGGTGTGCTGGGTCTGTGCGTGTGTCTGCGTGTGCAGGATGGAAACAGAGATTCACATAAAATAAAACAGGAGAAAAAAGGAGTCAGAAATTTCACTGGGACCTGGGATTGATTTCTAGCAAGGAGATAATCCAGTTTCCACAGCTGTGATTCTCTTAAAGGAATTTCAGAAGACATAGGATAAGTTGATTATGTAGGTTGGGACTCATTCACAAAGAAGAGAGGCTGGAATTAGAATCAGAGAATCATAGAACGGTTTGAGTGGGAAGGGACCTTATAGATCATCTAGTTCTAACTCCCCCATCACGGAAATCAGGACTCGTTTCACTGATTTTTTCCAAAGGAATGAATTCTATTACATGTGTAAACTGTGCCCTGCATCAGTGTAGTCCAGTTGCAGAGGAAAAGACACATTACCTTCAAAAATTCCACCTTATTGCAGGTGACAAACATGATGGTCTGGTCTACTGGGATATTTAAATTCAATTAAGACAGACCCTGAGCCTCAAAATATTCAGCAAACATAAGCCAACAGAAACATATGGAACACATTGAATTGTTTGGGTTGGAAGGATCCTTAAAGATCATCCCATTCCAACCCCCTCCACTAGCCCAGGTTGCTTCAATGGAATCCAACCTGGCCTTGGACACTTCCAGGGATGGGGCAGCCACAGCTTCTTTGGGAATTCCATCCCAGCCCATCACCACGCTCACAGCCAAGAATTCCTTCCCAATATCCCACCCAACCCTGCCCTCCTGCAGTGGAAAGTCATTCCCCTTGCGGCCTGTCATTCCAGGTTCTTGTCCAAATCCCTCTCCAGCTCTCTTGGAGCCCCTTTAGGCACCAAAAGGAGCTCTAAGTTGGAGTCTTCTCTTCTCCAGGCTGAACAACCCAGTTCTCTCAGTCATTAAACTATCCCAAAACAGGATCAGCTACATTTCCAGCTTTCCTGATGGATATTTTCTCCATCTTTTCTGATGTCACCCAGCCTTGCACTTTTCCTCTCCAAACACATTCAGTTACATTCTGTTGCCTAAACCAGAGCCCTGTGAGTCCATTCAACGCATCTTTCTGCATTGACACAGATTAAATATCAAATCTGTTGGTAATTTCACTGACTACAGATATCCAGCGAATTTCCTGCAGAACTTCCAGTAGTTCCATGTAGATCTTTTTGCCTCAGTTCATTTACAAGAATGTCACAAGGAGCAGTGCCAGGAGCTTTCTTGCACAAAAAAAAAATATGACACCAACTACTTCTCTTCCACCCAGAAGCTTTTTTATCCTCGCACAGGAGGAAATCACATTTGTTTGATGCCACTTGCTCTTGAAAAGTCCCTGTTCACTGTACTTAGGTCTTTGTTATCTTCTGGGTGCTTTAAGGGCTCTGATTATTTGTGCCAGCTTATTTCTAGGAATTTCAATGGCCCTGACACTCTCAGGACCTCCTTTTCCATTAAGACAGGCACCAAACCATCCTTTTCCCAGCCCCTCACCCATCTCCAGCCACTTGTAGGTGCCAATAGCTCTGAGCTCAATAGGAAGAGGATTTGAAACCCATAGAAAAACAACCAACTGATCTTCAGCAGCGCAGAAACAGAGGAAAACGGAAGATTTCAAACCCACACATGAAAAGTAAGATCTTCAACTATTAAAAAAATAAGCTAAGAAGGGCCCTGAAAGGGTTGTCCAGCCCTGGCACTGCTGCCCTGGGCAGGGGTGGAGTCCTCATCCCTGGAGGGGTTTAAAAGCCATGTGGATGTGGCACCTGGGGACACGGGTTAGTGGTGGCCTTGGCAGTGCTGTGGGAATTGTTGGACTGAATGATCTTGGAGGGATTTCCCAACCTTAATTACGAGCACAGGAAAAGCAACTCAATCATCAGAACTGCTGAGCTTTTACAGCAGCCCACGGAATGCTTTTAGCCCAGTAACCCTCTTTCCCAGCACATTTCAAAGACTCTGGGCCAGGGATCATTTCCAGAGGCAGTTTGGAAGTGGCCAACCTGATTCCAAAAGTAAAGGGATATATAATAGCTATTAGTATATATAGTAGTTATTAGTATGTATAGTAGTTAATAGCATGGATGAAGCCAAGATCCTCCTCACTGACATGATGCCCCTGTTAACAAGACAAGTGCAATCAAGGGACAGAATCATTCAGGGAATCTCTTGGAGAGACAGGGAGAAGTTAATAATTTTCCCCCATGACCAGAGCAGCCTGTTAGTGGGACTGTTTAGAGTATTTCCCCCATGGTTTATTCCCATCCCAGAAGTTTTACACAGCTTAATTTCCCAGGCTATTTGGGGCATCTCTTAATCTCTTCTGTATTAATTAACACCGTCGTGTTTGCCTTTTTTTCCCACGTCTACATTATCAAGCAGCTTAAAACATTATTCCACCAATTTCTCTGCTGATGACATGAATTTGGGTAAGCAGCCTTAAGTCATTTTTCATTTCGATGACACTTTGGCTCTGGTATTTCCATCCATCTTCTGCCATTACATGATATTTGCAGCTGAGCCCCTCAGAATTATGTGGTTTCTACCTCCATGGTATCTTTAAGTCTCGTGACCTGCTGTGCTACTGAACCAGGACCTGCATCAGCCGACCTCAGAGTGGCAGGATGATGACTTGCCAAAGTTTTGGGATCAAACTGGCTGCCAAAATAAGCTTTTTAGGCAAGCCAGAGGGACTTACCCAAGGCATTCCCATCCACAGCTTTCTGACACCGACCCTCCCCCTGCTCTTTGGCAGCAGAACGTTATGACTCAATGATCTTAGAGGTCTCTTCCAACTTTAGTGATTCCACGATTCTACTTCACTCCAGGACAATTCACATATTTGTGCTGTCTCAGGGAATCTCCAGCCTTGCTCTTGCCCTGGCAATCAACACCCAGCACCCACCACATTGGTCAAAGTGGCAATAGAGATGAAAAGCTCACTCAAGCTCCAGTTTAAGTCAATCCTTAATCCTCCATGGTTCCAACCTCCCAAATCGTCTATTATCAGCTTTGTTGTAGTGGTTGGCATAAGGAATTCGTCCCAACAGACAGTGACTGACAGTTTCCTTCTCAAAAATGGCACCATCTGGCAAAGCAGAATTGCCATTCCATGTTGTCCTGGTCCTCCAAAGCATCTCTGTGCTCTTGTCCAAGGCCAAGGAGCAACCAGCAGATGTGGACGGGGTTTCTGAGAGAATCTGAACCACATATGTGGCTAAACAGGCCACGAAGAAACGCAGGCTGGAAATTGCATAAAATATATTAAAATCCAAACCTTTTACTCTCAGATAAACCAAGTTATTCCCCCCAATGGGAATAAGGGAGAGAAAAACCTCAGTAGATGTTAAATGGGGCTCGATTCCATTCAGTGAGATGGTGCCCAGAATAACAAGGAACCAGATTAGCTGACCTAAGGAATCCATTCCAGATCCAAGTTCCTGTTCTCTTTAAACTTAAGAGCATGGCAAATGCAGTTCTCATTTCTCAAAGGGAAACCAGTTTTCCTTTCTCACATGCATCCACATGCATCTCACATGCATCTCACATCCATTCTATTTTTCCCCATCTGCAGCAGTTCAGACAGATTTAATGCGTTTAATGCTGCTAAACTATGTCACCTATGGCATTTTTCTGCTTTCCAGTAGATGAAAAGGCTTCTGCTCAAAAAGAAAACTGCAATATGTGCTGCATGAAATGCCAGCTGGGGGTGGAGGAAGAGAATGTAGTGATGGCAGAGACTTGATTTAGCTCTGCATCAATAAAGCATCCAGATTTGTAAGAGACAATGTGATGGGAAATGTCTTAATAGAACGACATTTGGAACAGCATGTTGGGCCACTCACCTGGAATTACTTCAAGGATTCTCTGCTCTGTTCCTTGTGCCACCAGCAAGTCTATTGTGGCAGCCTCAGCCTGTCTTATTTAGCCACCACTAAGTCCACACATGGACCATCTCCAACATCCTAATGATTCCTCGATCCATGATGTGTTAAAATACCAACACGTCAGCTCTGTGGTTCATAAGGTGCTTCTGGATTTCTTTGGTTAAAAAAGGGCATTTTGCATGTACAAGGAGTGATGTTACAGCCCTGAGCTCTGCGTGTGCTCTCAAAAACAAAGAATTAAGGGTCACATCTTGAATTCAGGCTTAGATCTCACCCACTCAAAGCTGCCACTGATATCAGAGTGCCAAATAATGAACTTAATGGTTTTGAGGCAAATTCCCATCAGATTCCCTTAGGAAATAAGACCCATGAGGTTTGGCCCCACGTCTTGATGAATCAAGTTCAACAAGTCCAAGTGCAAAGGTGCTGCACCTGGGTCAGGACAATCCCAGACATGAGTCACCTTATCTCCAAACTGCCAACTTCCTGGTTGTCTCTGATCACACCAAAGGAGACCCACCTGTGCTTCTTCCACACCTCATCGTGCTTGGGCTGAGGGAAAAGCACACCTTTCCACCTGCCACATGACCCAGAACTCCAGAAAAGTTGCAACGAAGTCCACGTCCTCCAAAAAAAGTTACCAAAATGCCAGAAAAGCAGCTGTGCCCACCAAGAGGTGACAGTGATGGACACAAGATGAGGATCCAGCGATGAACATCAGGGATCCAGCCTAGATGGATGCCATCAGAGCAGGGGGTTGGGTGGACCTTTGGTCAGAGCCAACACAGCTGGTCCTGTGTTTTCACGCAGTTTGTGCAGTTTTCAGCCTTCCAGAATGCCAGATTGAGTGAAAGAAAATTGGCCTCATGATGGTAGAAGGACATGTGCAAGTCCCTGCCTGCAGAACAGACTCGTTTGGGATCTCCATCTAGAGACACAATGATTCCAGGTTTGCACAGGTAGTGCCAGGAGCTGTGAAAATTCCTGAAATGTCCATTAAAACCCATTTGTGCCCATTCCAGCCTCCTCTCTGCACCTATCCAGACATTTTATTGCTCTGACAAGAACATTTATTACAGGGAGCGCTCTGGGGAGGCAGATGTAAATATGTTTTACCAGGTGTGTGGCTTTCTGCAAATTTCAAAGCAATAAATGCAGTGGCCTTTTATCTCCTAAAGTTGCCCAGAAAGTCATCTCACTTATATTTTGCCCACAGCCACTTCTGCCTCTGGGTAACTTCGACAGCACCTTCATGGGTGCTTGGAACACACAGAAGGTCTGGATGTGAGGAAAAAGCCCTGATGCTCTGAGAGAACAGGGATGAAAGTCTCATTTACCTATTCCAAAGGGAGAAGAACTGCCATCAGGGTTCACAGAATCCCAGAATCATACAATGTCCTGAGCTGGAAGGGACCCACAAGGATCATTCAGTCCTGCACAGGCACCCCAACAATCCCACCTTGTCCCTCAGAGAGTTGTCAAAACACTCCTGGAGCTCTGGCAGGTTTGGGAAGTGCCCATTCCCTGGGGAGCCTGTTCAGTGCCCACCACCGTCTGGGGGAAGGACCTTTTCCTGAGATCCAGCCTAACCCTGCCCTGGCAGAGCTCCGTGGCATCCAAGTCTGATGGCAAGCACAGGGTGTGGATATCAAGAGGATTGTCTTGCCATCACTCACAGCACCACCTTGGTACTTCACCTCCACCAGATGCTGCTCAGTGGTTTCAGGTTTTATTATTTAATGTGGATCTTCCACCTACAAAGCCGTGCAGACCTGTGACTTTTCCACCAGAATTGCTGGAGCTGGAAGGTGGCAGCACAGCCAGAGAGGCAGATTAAAGAGCAGGAAAGTGACATTCCACCTGGGATTCCTGCCGGGAATTCACGTTTTTCTCTCAAGAAGTTTTAGGAGGAAACATTTACCATGTGTGTCAGTGCCATCTCTGGGAATAATCCCCACTGAGCCCCTTCCCTTCTGCTTCTTAGAAAGTCACTACCTACCCTTGTGACTGGAAATCTGTCTCTGAAGGGGCTTTGCTTCATTTCAGATCAGTCTTGCAAGACCTGAGCTCCAACATCCCCTGCAGCAGGTTATTAATACCTTCTAGGTTGCTTCCCAGACTATGTTTTCCTGCCCAGTCCCAACCACTTGCTCTGTGGAACAGCACGTGGTGAGGTTCTCAACAAGGGTTGCCCAGAGAAGCTGTGGCTGCCCCATCCCTGGGAGTGTCCAAGGCCAAGTTGGATGGGGCTTGGAGCAACCTGGGCTAGTGGAAGATGTCCCTGTCCATGAGAGGGGGTGGAACAAGATGACCTTTAAGGTCCCTTCCAACCCAAACCATCATGGGATTCCATGATTTCCTACTTAGCTGATGCCTGTCAAAGAGCAGCACAGACTGTGATAAGGGGCAGAATGATGCAGAGCCCAATTTACTGATGTATCATAAATGGGAGTTATAGGTGTGGGTCACAGCCGATGTCACTGCAATTCACATCACGCAGATCCCATCAAAACAGCGCATCTTCCGTGAAATAATTCGGCATCCTCGAGTAGCAGGAAAGGGGCTATTTGCTCATAACGTGAGCCTCTCCTTTATTTTAATATAACATTAAATATGCACAGTTAAGCACTCAAAAGTCAGGAAATGAGAAATGCAAGGCTCATAGATCTTTAACTCTGCCTCCTTGAGGATATTAATTACGTTGTCATCTTTTATCAGATCACTGCATACTCTTTCTTAAATAATCTTTTTCTGCAACCTTTCACACATCCATACGTTCTGCAGAAGCTTGGGATGGCTCTGCTAGAAACCACAGTGACTCACAACGATGAGAGGGCAAGCTGAAGGATTCACATTTCCATTCTGGCTTTGACTTCCTTGGCTTCCCAGAGCTAAAATGTGCAGCTCAAAAGTGTTAAAATACCACTTGGTTTTTGCTGTTGTTCATCCCAGGGCTGCAAACTGTTACCATGGAATCATGGAATGCCCTGAGCTGGAAGAGACCCACGAGGATCATCCAGTCCAACCCCTGGCCCTGCACAGACACCCCAACAATCCCATCCTGTCCCTCAGAGCGTTGTCCAAACACTCCTGGAGCCCTGGCAGGTTTGGGAAGTGCCCATTCCATGGGGAGCCTGTTCAGTGCCCACCACCCTCTGGGGGAAGAACCTTTACTTCATGAAGAATATTTTCTCCACCCCAAACCATCTCAGCATTTCATGTGTCGTGCAGGTCTCCGAGAGATGCGCTTGGACACTGGGGAGGAATTTGGGTGGCACTTCTGAACTCTCCCGGTGCTGCTGTTGTAGACCAGAAATTCCTGAAGGCTTCAAGCCCTTTGTGCTCATGAATCCCCCTGAGTGTTGGGGAATGGACCAAACTCAGGGTTTTACTGAAAATGGGAGTTTTTAAGGAATTTGCATTTTCGGGTTTCCCTCAAAAGCTACAAAGAAGTCACCGGTTAACTCAGCATCACACACATGTAAAAGAATCATTATGACCTTCAGCTGATCTTCCACTGTTACACCAGTGGGACAACGTAGAGAATGGAGTTCTTTTAAGTTCCGGCACCCTTTAAACCCTCTTCTCCACAATATTTTAGTGATTGTTCTGCAATTTCTTTTCACTGCTGCGCTGTTTGGCTCCCAGAGAGAGGTAAAATGACTTCCTATTTCATTTAGGCTGACCTTTTTCTTTTAGGAAAATTGCTCTGACTGAAGACGAGCCTCCAAGAATATTCAGGCTGCATCTGAATCGCCCTGAAATAACACCTGCAGTAGTCTTTGTGAGGCCACACTCCACCACCAACCACCCAGAGACAGCTTTAGGGGGCCTGGAGGGGGCAGGAGCAGCTCCTTCACCTGGGATCCTGACCCTAGGCCTAAAGGGATTGCCCAGAGGATTCAAACTCTTGCCTGGGACCCCACCTGAAATGTCCAGGCTTGTACTTAGAGAGGTAAATTGGGCTGGGTATGGAAAAGCCCAGGAAACCCCGTGTCATATCTGGCTGCTCATTTCTGAGTCCATAGATTACGGGTCCTACAAACCCAGTGAAGGATCTTTCCCATTCCCTAGGTATCACCAGCAAAGCAGAACACCGAGAGACCACTGGACGCCATCCTATATGTCACCCTATATATGACATGCTACGTGTGACACTCACATTTGAGGCTCTCAGTGAAGCGTGCCCAGCAAAATCCCTTGTACCATGAAGGTGGGCTGGAAGAGCCCTCAGAAATGGATGTGAGGAGGGTAACAGCTGCCTTCTGCCATGGTACATCCACCTGCTTTTGAGATTCCTGCTGCTTTTTCACCTTCTCCTTGCATGTAGAAACTTGGCAAAGCAGGGTTTAGTTTGGAAGGGACTTTAAAGATCATTTTGATCCACCCCCTACCATGGGCAGGGACACCTTCCACTATCCCAGATAGCTCCAAGCCCTGTCCAACCCGGCCTTAGACACTTCCAGGGATGGGGCAGCCACAGCTTCTCTGCCCAACCTGTGCCAGAGTCTGCCCACCCTCACAGCTGGAGAGTTTTTCCTGAATGTAAAGATTCCAACTTTTTTCTTTCTTATCATAAATTGACCTGATCCTGCAGACTTCGCCTTTTTCTTTTTTTTTCCAGAGGAGATAATTAAGGGAAGCGCTGCTAATTCTCCTTTCCTACTAACACAGGGCCAAAATGTGGTTCAAGTCCTCATTTGTCGCTGCTGCTCCAGACCACCCCAGAAAGAAGGAAAACCCTCTGCCTGATGCTCCCCCAAACCCAGGAACTGAAACGAGGCCAACACAAAGAGAAGTCGCTGAAGTCCCCAGGATTTCACCCCCTTGCTCCCCCTACACACTCAAAATGCACAATAACCTGTTGAAAAAGGTCCTTCCCACTGCTGAAACACATGGAGAGTTTGGTGCCTCCGCTAATAAAAGATGTTCAATCCTAAAAGAGCACCAGCTGGAGAGGAAAATACTCAGTGATGGATGAACACAGCAAGGAGAGCCACATGGGCATGAGATGGATTGGGGATTTCGGAGGGTTTCAGGAGAGAAGCAGAAGACCAATCCATCTACAACTTGCACCTTGGACCAACCCGATTGAAGTTAAAATCAAAATAAGAAACAAGTGAAGAATGGCAATCTTAACGCAGCCATGGTGTCTGGGGATTTTTAAGTGGAAGGGGCACAACAACCCCGACAAACAGAGCTGGATTGCAGTGCAGTTAATTTTAGGATGAAATAATAGTTTCATTTTATATGGTAAAATTTCCTTTGTACTTGCAGTCTTGTATTTTAACACATATATTTCATATTTATACACACAGAGACATATACATATGAAATTTTGTCCTTAGCTACAAAGTTTCCACGCAGAAGTGGAAAGAATTGCATGTTTTGCACTTAATCCTAGAATATGCTGAGCTGGAAGGGACCCACAAGGATAATGATGGGTACAGGGAGGGGTCTCTTCAGGAAAGGCACGAAACTTCCTCTTTGAAAATTAAATATTAATATTCTACCCCCTTTTCACTTCACAGTGTCTTCTCAAGACCTGATCCCGTCCCACTGGCTTCCACAGGAGCTGAGCTGCTCCCCACAGAGCGTCCCTACAGGGATGGCAAAATTAATCCCTCTTTGCTTTTTCATTTCTCCTCTGGTTGCATCTTCGTTGAATATGCAAGGAACAGACCGTGGGGAGGAAACAGCAGCTTCCCAACCCTCATGCTGAACTTTGAGGTGTCATTAAGAGTCACATGCAGGCTCTTCCTCCAGGAGAGCCCCAAACCCCAACCAAAAGCTACGAGTTATATTTAGTAAATTATAAACGAGGAGGAATGTTCTCCGGGCTGGAGGAAGAGCTGACAGCATCTGGCAGCCAGGTGAGGTCCAAGGCTGGAGGATGCTCAAAATGCCCCTCAAAAGGCAGCTGCACAAGCTCATGTGGATTTTTTTTTTTGCTCCCCAGGGGGTGGGTTGGATGCCATTACACATGAGGTGACTTGTCATATGGTTGATTTTAAATAAATGTAGATATGTGCATAAGATTAACTGCATTACAGCGTTTCGGGGAGCTTGAAATCACCATGACAACCCCGGGTTTATATGCTAGATAGTTTTATATATATATATTTATATTTATATATATCAGCAAGAGTGTGATGGCTCTTGCTGGGATAATGAGGACTCATAGCTCTCTGTCCTGAGGAACTTCCAATCTGAATTTGGCATCCCAGAGCATGGAGCATGTCCATGCTGGGCAGTTGGGAGGGTGGAAAACACACCACAGGTTATTTTCTGCACTGCTCTCAAAACTCAGCCAGATGAAACCACAGCATACAAGTGTTTTCTTACCTTTTACCAGGAAAAAGGGTAGGAAAAAAAACACCCAAAAACACATTTCTTCCCCTAAATAATGCCGATCCACGACATTTTTCTCCCACACAAACAGCTGAGTTGCAGCTGATTGTTTATTCCCCTTTGAGCAAGGTTTGCTTGGAGATTCCAAAAGGGCATTGCATCCCTGCCTTCCACTCCAGGCATGTGGCACAGATAACCAGAGGTTATCTCCCAGGCAGGGAATCCCCAGGCCATTCCCATAATTTATACATGAGCTCAGCTGAATGAACCCGAGACGGAATTGTCACCGTCTGCTGAACAAACTGTGTGGAACTGTTGCACAAAGGGCTATTTCTGCATCTGGCATCACACGAGTGAGGCCCCACAGGAGCATCTGTGCAAAGCTGGGCCGGGTAATTGTGTTCCCTCGCAAGCATTTCTGCCATTTGACTGCCCAAATGTTTCTGTAACTCCAACCAAACGTTCTCGCTAATACCAGGTGTAAAGGGAATCTAATGGCACTTTTTTCCTGCAAAGGATGTTTACAAGAAATGCTCTTTTTGTCAGGGAAATGCCTTTGTGCTCATCGATTCCTGTAAAATGCACCTGAGACTTGGCCGTGCCCAGAGGTGAAATGCCATGACACAGCTCACATCCATCTATTAACCTCTCTCAGGCCCTCAAGATGGGTTTCCACGTGCACATTACACGCTGGGAATGGTTCCTGGCCTGTGTTTAGCTGGCACACCGTGGCCAGGAACTGCCCTGGATGGTGCCAGCCTGAGCCAGCCCTGAGTGTGCCAAGGACGTGCCAAAAGGGACCGGTGTGGATGGACCAAGGGGCATCTCCAACCAGCAAGCGCTGCAAGGCACAATTTATGGCACAAGGATAAGTCTTTATGAACTAATTTACATTGCCAGAGAGCAGGGACAGATGGGATATTGGGAAGGGATTGTTGTCTGGGAGAGTGGTGAGGTCCTGGCACAGGTTGGCCAGAGAAGCTGTGGCTGCCCCATCCCTGGAAGTGTCCAAGGCCAGGTTGGATGGGGCTTGGAGCAACCTGGGATGGTGGAAGATGCCCCTGCCCATGGCAGGGAGTGGGTCAAGATGATCTTTAAAGTCCCTTCCCACCCAAACCACTCTGATTCCATGATTTACACCAGCCTTATTTTACACTCCTGATGCAGACTATTTCTAGATCTCATAAATGACAGCATCTTAATTCCCCTGGATGATTTCTTTCCTGGGTGATATTTTTCCCACTAATTTGCTGGACTGTTGAAGCATCGCTACGCTGGGGGAACAGGGAGTACAACTATTTTCCAACTTAGCTCTTTCTCTCCTCTCTAATCCCAGATCAGTTCTGCCTTTCATTTCCACGTACAGCTCCGTATCCAGGCAGTTTCCCTCCCCTTCTGCCACAAGTTGCTGCAATTCAGGGAATTATTTCAGTTTAAGATGGCTGCTCTCAGAGAAGAGAAACACATGCTGTGTCCTACCCTTGCATTTGGGCTTTCTGTGTCCTTTTATCTGAAAGCAAAGTCCTTCACTCTCCAGGGATGCTGCTGCTCTTTATTTGGGAGCAGATGCAGCAGCTACGAAAGGAGGATGCTCCAGCTCTGCCAGAACTCATTTTTTTGGGCTGAAGGGACTACAAAGGGAAATTCTAAGACTTCTGTTATTTAGACTAACCGGTCTTAATGTCTTGGGAACACTTGTGCCTCTTTAAGAGAAAAGGAAAAAGCTTTTCCCCCTCAAATATCCCTGACAATAAATACGGAGACAACACCTGTAAAACTGTCTTCTCCCTCAGCTTTCTGCAGGTGCTGTAAAACCTCAGCCCCCTTGCAAAAGGCTCCATAAAGTTCCCAGCCAGCTCCATCCAACCTGAAAACGCGCCCCGTACAAAGCTTAACATATTTTACTGCACTGCAGGTGCAGCTTGGAAAGGCAGAGCAGTTGGAAATGCACGAAAAATTCCATGTTGCAACATGGAAACGGCTCCTGAGAGGCAGAGAAGCTCTTCAAAATAGCTTCTTGATTCATTGGGAACAACAGCAAGGTTGACACATCCCCCACGTTCCATCCCACCCTTGGGTTCGTTAGAGACACCAGAGAAATGCAGGCTCTGAAGAACCAAATTCCTTCCCCCCCCCTGCTTTTTTTCCCTGCAGAGCTTCTTGCTGGGTTTTATCTGTAACTTCAGCAACAGCTTGAATTGCTGGGGAGCTTGACAAGGTGATTTATCAAAGCTTGTTGCATTTTTCTCCAAACATCCCGAGCAGATGATGTTATGATAAAAAGTGGTGGCGGTGAGGGGAATAAGATGTAGTCACTCTCCATGACAAAAGCTCATTATTAGGGCATTAAAAAAAATAAAGTGGAAGATTAAGGGGCAGAAAATGACACCCAGCGCTGAAGACAGACCAAAAAAAAAGAGAGAAAACCAGACAACTGAATATAAAAAGAGGATGAGAAGCAGCTCTAACCCATCCTTGCCCTGGAGGCACATTCAGCTCTACCTGTGTCGGTCCCCAGCAGCAGCAGTGCCCTGTGCTAAGCAATCACCTGCAGAAACATCAGTGGAATTGTGAAAAGCCACACACCGGGCCAGAGCTGCTGCTGCCACTAAATTTGAGATGGAAGAAATAACTTGCCATATTGCAAAGGAATAGAAACCCCTCGGGGATAGAGAAAGAGCTGACTCCACGTGTGCAGGGGGCTTGGGGAGGGGGCTTAGGAAAGGAGAGCTTTCCTTTCTCTCCAGAAGTGTCTCTGCATTGGAATATTATTCTCCTCTGAGCTTCCTTTGAGGGAGCACATGCTCATTACATCATTTTGCTGCAATGTTAGAGATAATACTGAATAACCGGGCCTGAAATATAAGATGAAAAGGTTTTCCTGTTTTACACATCCATCTGGGAAGAGCTTCGAAATGCCAGAGAGAAATACAAGGATGCTGAAAACGTCCTTCAGATCCCAGAGGTTTGGAGGGCGAGGTGGATTTGATTTGCTCACATCTCGGTGGGGTGGATTATTTATTTCGGGTGTCAGCATGAAAGCAATTCCAGTTTTAGTTGCTAGATGAGGCCCAGCACACAGTGGTCATCATGTGATGGCCCTGCCAGGTAACTCGAGCCCATCCTTGATGAAAGGCTGGAAAATCAAGAAGCACTTTAAAACCTGCAAAGCAGAAGAGCAGGCAGGTGACCTACCACGCACACCCTTCATTTAGTGCTTATTGCACTGATCATCAGGGAGAGAGAAATCACTCTTTTCTTGAGGGAGAATGAAAGAAAACAAACCCACTGTCCCCAGCACTACCTGAAAGCCACGATGCTTGGAGGTGAACTTGTCCCTGTGCCAGGGCCAAGGTGACATCTGGAATCAGCTGGAGAGCGTTTCAGAGACCACATCCTTCATTCCATGGTACCAGTTTCATGCTGGTACAGTGCACTGGAGTCAACGCAGCTGCTCAAAAGGAGAAATAGGCACAGAAGTATTTAATCCATGACTAGGAGCATCTCCTGCAGGTGAAGGTTGGCTTGCCCTGCTATGTCAGAGGGCAGGGGGCAAAGGGGAGGGGGGATCAACTTCACAGCTCTTCCCTGAAGTGTGGGGAATATTCTCCTAAACAAGGAGGACACGAGCAGATGTCAATTAAAGCAGAAACAACACAGAACCACAGAATGGTTCAGACAGAAGAGAACTTTTGAAGTCCATGTAGTTTCAACCCCCTGCCATGGGCAGGGACACCTCCCACTAGCCCAGGTTGCTCCAAGCCCCATTCAACCTGGCCTTGGACACTTCCAGGGATCCAGGGGCAGCCACAGCTTCTCTGCCCAACCTGTGCCAGCCCCTGCCCACCCTCCCAGCCAACAATCCCTTCCCAATATCCCACCCAGCCCTGCCGTCTGGCACTGGGAAGCCATTCCCTGTGTCCTGTCCCTCCAGCCCTTGTCCCCACTCCCTCTCCAGCTCTCCTGGAGCCCCTTCAGGCTCTGCAAGGGGCTCTCAGGTCTCCCTGGATCCTTCCCTTCTCCAGGTGACCCCCCCAGCTCTCCCAGCCTGACTCCAGAGCAGAGGGGCTCCAGTCCTGGAGCATCTCCGTGGCCTCCTCTGGATTTGCTCCAACCACTCAATCCTTGATATTTGCCCCAAATCTTCAGCATTAATTGATTCTCCCACCCCACTCAGTTCTGTATCTCGCTTTCTGCTTCAACACACTCCTGTATCATTTGACCAGACCCACATTCCCACATTATCTTTGACCTGCCAGTTGTTGTTTGGAGATAATCCCAAGGTTTCCAGGTTGACTGACCTATTTCTACACCTTTAGACAGGTATTTGACAACATCAGTGTTCCTTTTCCACCCCTTGGTGCAGGTCCTGAGCCACAAATCCCACTCACTCCAATAAAACACGTTAAGGCTCTGTAATAGGTATTTGGGAACAAAGAAGTGTGGATGGGAAACATTTTTTTCCTATATGTAGGAACCACTTTTATTGAAGTGTTGGGTTAAGACAGGATATTAATTTTTGGTTTTCTTTGAATGTGTTTTATATATCTGCCTCTAAGCTCTTCTGGAGGGTTTCTGTAAGGGGTAAAGGAACGGTCTGTGGTCTGAATATCAGAGATTCAGTCACAGGATGGTTTGGGTTGGAAAGGACCCTAAAGATCACCCCATTCCACCCCCACGCCATGGGCAGAGACACCTCCCACTGTCCCAGGTTGCTCCAAGCCCCATCCAAAAAGAAAGATTCCAGGGATGGTGCAACTGCCCTGGTTCTGTTTAAGCACATACAACCAAATACTCCCAAGCAAGAGGCCACATCCAAACCTCGTTTGGTACCCGGCACGTGCCAGCTCAGACCCCATCTGGGGAACAGCCCAGTTCATCTGGCCAAAACTGTGTCAGGGGCTTAACTAGAAATCCTGGGCCAACATCTGAGCCCGTGTCCTGGCTGCGCCGAGCTCCCTCATAGAGATGTGTTTATCAGGCTGCAGTGAAAGCACAAGAAAGAGCTGCGGGTATGTGGAACTCAGCTCTGCCAGGGTTCCCAACTGGGCTCAGCTCCGAGCAGCTGGAAGTCAGGGATGCTGCCTGGGGTCAGCTCAGCTCGTGTGGGGCTTTGTTTTAATTCAGAGTGGCTTGCCAGCACTCACTGCACATGCTAAACGTAATTAAAGCCTCTTTCTTCAATTAAACCTTTTGTCTTTGGCTAATAAGGCAGAATCTGGTCAAATCTCTGTGTAATGCGGAGAAATGAGCCCGTAAATGGCTCGTGGAATTCTTGTGCAAATGTAGGTCTTGTGAATTCGATTTGCTTCCTTTGTACCTTTATATTGTGGTCAGGCCCTGGCACAGCTGTGGAGGGCAGGGGTGGAATCTCCATCCCTGGAGGGGTTTAAAAGCCATGTGGATGTGGCACATGGGGACGTGGGTTAGTGGTGGCCTTGGCAGTGCTGGGGGATGGTTGGACTGGATGATCTGAGAGGGTTTTCCCGATCTAAATAATTCCATGAGTCTATGTAGAACATACCACAGTGGACTGCAGGACACTGGGCACTCTCTGAGCCTTCTGTCCTCAGGCCTTTCTCCACTTTTATTTCTTTTTCTTTTTTTTTTAATGATTTGGCTCCTTATCACCGTTAATAGATACGGAATCAAAATGTCTTAATTACAAAATGTGCCCGAATTAAAATACCATGAATGAAGCCAGTTTAGGAAAAGCCAGAGGGAACCGTGTCCTTTAATCAGCCAGTTTATTAATAATGTAATAAATTCTCTCAGAGTCCTCTCAGGGCTCACGACTTTCTGATGGAAGATGTTGCTGGCGGGATGTGAAAGGATCATGTGCTCAGTGAGCCAAACTCTGCTTGGGGCACGAGCTGGACTGCTAAGGGAAAACATTTAAAACCAGGGTTTGTGTCACCTTCGGGGTGCAAACGTTCAGGCCAAGCCTAAACAACTGATTGCAAACCCCACGGGAAATAAAACCATCAAATAAACACACGATTTGTCCGCTTGCAGATGAGTGAACTCTCAGGGATGCTCAGGAAGTCCTTGGGAGTTACCCTAATGAAAGGGAGATGAGGATGTGGCCCTATGTAAATCTCTTTTGGCAGGATCATGTGTTAATGGAAAAGGGAAATCATTTGGAGAGAGCACTTGGCTAAAAGCCTACTATATATACCCACCTGTTTTTCAAAAGCTTTTCTATAGCAACCACCAACAAAGGGGTTGGAGAGCAGCAGCATCACCGCACAGAAATGCTAAAGGCATGGTATTTGCTCCTGAAAAAAACTCATTTCGCCTGGGAATGAAAGCTTCAGTGGAAAAAGCTGGGGTTTACAGAAATATCCCAGTTTTCCGAAGAAATCACGATTTTTAAACTCCACATTAGGGATCTTCTGGTCTCCTGCATCAGAATAATGTTCGCCTTCGTCAAGTCCTATTTTTTTATCTCCCTTACCGTCAAAAATGACACTGAGGAAATAAAAGACAGCCAGGAAACAACGAAAAGGTGGCAAAAACTGCATCTTTTTTGTTGCCTTACGGGTCAAAATGTAAACATGGTAAAGACACGGGGAAATGTGATTTCTTTGAAAATGGCTCCAGCAACATTTCAATGGAAAAAATAGAAATTCCACTTCATTTCTGGAAAAAAAAAACATAACTCAAAATGCCAACGGCTTCAAAACTTCCACCTCGCTCCTCCCAAACAGCTCAACTAAGGGGCCAAAATGGGTGGAAAAGAGTGATATTATAGACTACACGATATACAGAATATACACGCTCACTGAGCACCTCTGACCATCCCCAGCTTTCTGGCTGTGAATCTTCTCTGTCTGGATTTACTTCACTTCAAGAATTGAAATTCAATTCCAGAATGCCACGACCCCAAGGAAAACGGGGCAGACAGGGGGTGCCCCAGTTTTCTAAGGAAAGCATCACAGGAACCATCTCCACGAAGAAGGGTTCCACCAGTGTTTCCTGAACCTCACCAAGGAACTGGTTCAAGTTTAAAGGAACGACAGCAAAAAAATCCAACAAAAGCCTGAGGAGCCCTGTTAAAAATTTAAAACAAATACATTATCCTTTCCCTGCCTCAAAGGCCACTGAGATTGTTGGGGACTTGGGGCACGTGACACGCAAGAGGGGCTGAGGTTTAATTCCCAAAGGAATGACTGATGGGAGATCTTCTGGACTATCTAAGGAGGGCATACAGAAGATAAAACCAGACTTCTTTCCAGGTGCAAAGTGGAAGGATGAGGGGAAACATGCACAAGCTGTAAGAGGGGAAAGCATTTTCACTATGAGAGGGATCAGAAATTATATTAAAAGCTCAACTCGACACAGCCATGAGCACCTTGATCTAAGCTGGTCCTGCTCTGAGCACACGCTTGGACCAGAGACCTCCAGAAGTTCCTTTCAGTCTAAATTATCCAAGTTTCTACAATCCTAGTGTTCAAAGAACTTTACTTCCACTATCCCAGCTTGCTCCAAGCCCCGTCCAACCTGGTCTTGGACACTTCCAGGGATGGGGCAGCCACAGCTTCTCTGGGCAACCTGTGCCAGGGCCTCGCCACCCTCACAGGGAAGAATTTCTTCCTCACAGTGAATCTAAACCTACCCGCTAATATTCTGTTCTATTCTATTCTATTCTATTCTATTCTATTCTATTCTATTCTATTCTATTCTATTCTATTCTATTCTATTCTATTCTATTCTATTCTATTCTATTCTATTCTATTCTATTCTCTATATAATCTTCATTGCTTTCACTTCCCAGTGGGTCCAGAACTGAACAGGGGGCAACAATAATTGTCTTAAAATCAGAAGCAAATCCAAGATGCTTTGCCTGTTTCTACTCAACACACCACTCATAGCACGTTTGTCACCTCTGGGTCACACCTACTGCAGCTGCTCACTCTACTAAACCATTTTTTATTAGATTCCGACCATTTTTCCAGGATACTGACTCCAGAACTTGTCTTCTTCACGACTGAACACCTGCATGATCTTTGTCCCAGCAAACTTTACATGACATCAATGCTGTTTTTCTGGAGAAGGTCAAGCCCTGCCAGGTACAAAGAGCACAGAACCTCTTGCACCCACTGCGGCTGCAAACAGAGGTGGAATTCAGTCCACGGCCCTTGTTCTGGGTACAAGAGTTGAACATTTTCTGAATTCCATCCTTCCCACAGACAGCATCTTACGCAGGATGAGTCTCAGGGAATATTCATCTCTCAGAGGGAAACAAATGAGTGGCTTTTCTGAGACTTCAAACATTCCTTTCTATACATAACTGAGATGCTGCCCGGGCTGAGGGAGGTGAGCAAGTTGCACTGAGGCATCAAAATGCACATGGAAAAAGTTGCCTTCGGTTTTTGTCCTTCAGTGATCCTTTCCCAACCGTTTTTATGAACGTTTCCACCAACTTCTCCCATGTCTAAAGCTGACCTCAGCAGCTTCTCACTGTTCCTTTGCCCGAGTTTAATCTATTTTAGTCTTATAAACAGGCAGTGCAAAGACATTGAATAAGTTCTTTTTCCCTTTTCCTCCAAAAGGACCAGTCCGTTCATATCAGGACGGAAATGAACTTCCCAACAATCGCATCCTCTGCAGCATTTCCTTCAGAAGAGACATAATTCAGATGACAGCACAGCCTGCAAGTCTGCCACCCGTTAACTTGGGCACAACACCAAGCCCAGGACACGCTTGCTCGTTAAGCCTTTTCCTTTAACAAAGCGTGTTTTCCGATTCATCCACCTACCATTCCTGCGTTCCCTTGGTTTCCTATAAATAAACCGCACTGGAATTACGGACAACAATATTTATAACTCAAATATTTGTGTTTATGCTTTTCTTCGGGCTCTGAAAGCGTGAAGTTATTTACAGAACTGGGAGGAAAATAGGATGGGTGATTTTCTGTGGGTACTTTCATCGGTGAGCGCAAAAAATACAGTGACTTTCACTTTTTTCTCCCTATAAAGGATTCCTTAACAGAAAGACATTGATGACATCAATAGTCAAATATAGCTGAATGAAATCTTCCAGAAACCTGGAGGAGTTGGGTTCCCATAGCCTGGGCCCACCTAAAGATCCAGAAAAAGTGAACCTCTCCCAAATAAGAGCAATATTTGCCAGGCGCTGGTTCTTGTAGCTTCATTTCCCTTTCCTTCATTATCCCAAGGGACCCCAGGAAGAGCATTTTCGGTGGCTAACCTTCAGCTTAGGCACAAAGAAGAAATCACAAGATCTGCCAGTAAATAAATTTGCTAACAAATTCAAATCACAGAACATGACCTAATCCTTCCCCCTCGGTTTTCTAAAAGGGAACTGCTTTCAAGTGCTTCTCTGAGAGTTTAAGAGCAATGAATAGTTGGAATTCAATTCTCAGAGACCTTGGACAAGGAGAAACAGATTTTTGCCAATGCTCGAACACAGCTGGCAGGTGAAAGGATTAACAAGGGCTCGGGTTTCTCACAAAGAATGAGGAGAGACATGAAACATCGAAAAACTAAGGGCTCGTGTTGAGGCACCTTAAACAGCTTTGAAACACCTACTTTGCCCATGAGGAGCAAGGTGAATGTGCAGGCATGGAGCTCCACACGGGTAATTTTCCCTGGTCAGAACCATTTTGGAAGCAATTTGAGGATCAATATGCTCCACTAGTGTTTCTGGGGTTGCAGTAAAGTCACCAGCTTGAACCTCACCTCCCTCAAGCCCTTACTGAAGTCATGAGTTTCAGCAGCAGATTTATCATCAGCTACCTTTCGTGAGGCCTTTGGGAGAAAAGGCAGAGGAGGAAATTCATTGAATACCTTTACTAATGGATCTCTTTGTTATCCTGTGTTCCCACCCTCTGTTTCTTGAAAATACTTCTCGCCTCTCGTCTTCTGCAGGAATCACAAGTGGGTTTGGAGGCAGGACACTTCAACGTAACACTTGACCTAAGTGGGTTTGGGGCTTGGAGTGGCTATGAAAACATTGAGCAAATAAATAATGCAGAAAGCTCCAAAACCAGAACCTGGGGCCTTGCCCAGCTCTGAGCAAACCAAGGGATTTGGGCTGCTCCAGGACCCTCCTCAGGTTCTGTACCACCTAAAATGCAGGTGCCTGGCACCCATTCAGTACTTCCATTAAGCAGCAGAGGCTCGAATTACCACCTATACTGGCCAAAAATGTGCCAGGTCCCATTTTTTGCCCCTGAGGCCCAACCAACATGGCACAGCTACATTTTCTTCCTTCCCAAATGTACTGGTTGCATCCAATGAGCCAACTGGGAATAGTTCTTTGTCTGTCCAAGTTTTCTAACTGTGCCTGGTCACTATCCAGGAGAGTTTCTGTCCCAGGAATTCTTATATCATTTTTATAGCGTGGAGAATGACTTTCCAAGTGCCCACAACTCTGCTTGGCTCTTCAACAAAATAATACTGACTTGGCCCAGGCACTTCTGAAGAGTAATTCAGAGTTGGCCTGTTTGAAATTCCAGGCACAAAGATGGGTCAATCCACTTGATCTGAAGCTTAAACATCTGAATGAAGAGTTCCTACTACCGACACCCAGCCCAGACTCAGAATATAAAGTGGTGTCCCAAGGCCAAATGTTTAACTGAGAAGAGCTCAGCTTTTTGAAAATTGGTGGAAAAAAGATATATTTTCTAATGCAGCTGTTGGGTCCTGGCAGGAGAAAGAGCCAGTGTGTCATTTCTGGAACCCAAAATGGTAAGTGGCATCTATTTTGGTAGGATTCATTTAAAATACAGTCATGGAATCATAGAATCCCAAAATGGTTTGGCTGAAAGGGACCTTAAAGCTCATCTATTTCAACCCCTGCCACTAAAGCAGGTTGCTCAGAGCTCTATCCAACCTGGCCTTGAGAGCTTCCAGGGAGGTGGAAAACGCAGGGATGTAGTTCTAGTTAATCCTTTAGGTTCGGGAGAAAGGCAGGGAAAATTCCCACTGAGGTAAAGTGGCTCCAGACCTATTCTGGGACATGTTGGATTGTTCCCAAGAGGAGCTGCTGTCTTCCCATTGAGAGTGGAGGAATCCTACATGACACATTTAGGTTAAGGCCATTAGTTTTAAACAGCTAAAGCAAAGTAAGAGTAGCCCCACCCCTCTGAGTGCTTAAGTAATCAAACTGATGTGCTTCTGTTCTCTGGCCCAAAACATATGTTCCATCAGAGTTTACAGATCCTGGAGGAGAAGCTGCTGGAAAGAATTGTTCCTGGGTATTTAGCATGTTTTAGGCACCACAGATAAACCACCTGACTCTTCCACAGTGCCCAGGCCCAAATGCAGACATGTCAGTTCTGGGATGATTCCAACTGAAATTATTATTTTACTACTAGTGGATGGAGATTGCTCCAAATACACCTTTCCCAAAGTCCTGGGACATGAGAAGGCTGAGACTGCTATTATCCTGTGGGCTGGAATATGCTCTTATTTCCCCCTTTTCCTGGAACTAAATACACTGGGAATTCATCTTGAGGGCTGACAATTCCACACGTTTCTAGTCAGTCTTTGTTCCTGCACTAAAGGCAACAGATCCGATTGGACTCATCACTGTAAGTCCACACACACTATCCATGACCATCCATATGAATATCCAGCAACGAGGATGTTTGCAACACACTGCCCAGAAGAAATCATCCTGTTAAAGCATTTTTTAGGGCTCAAGAGATTTTAGAACCATGGGGAAGGTTTGGAGGAAGAGATAGAGCCAAGTGAAGGTCTGTTGGTGGCCTCTGAACTCCTTTCCTTTTCACTGCCTCTCATGACAGGCATAGGTTGGATGTGCTGATGGAATTTTCCAAGCAGAAATACTGGCCAGTATTATGGTTTAGATCACAGAAACCATCAGAAGGACCATGATCAGTCAATGAGATTCCTCTTTTATCTACTAAATTTTACAAGCAAACATCACCTGTGCAGACCTTCACTACAGGAACAGACTGGTGGGTTTTGTTTGAGTTCAAAAGACCTGTCGGTGCATTGTCACTAATATACCCACTGCTTTGGGTTGGAAGGGGCCCTAAAGACCACGTAGTTCCAACCCCCTGCCACGGGATATATCCTAAAGCCTCGTGGTTAAAAGGGTTTAATATCAAACAGCAGAACGCATTTTGCATTTTTAGTAAATTTATTATTTTTCCTCCTAATGACTGAGGTTAAGGCAAATTAGATCTCCACAAAGTTAATACTTTGCTACAACTGCGGATGCTGATCTCTTCTCTCTGGTGAGCAGTGATAGGGCTGGTGCTGTGGCAGAGGAGATTTGGGATGGATCTCAGGGAAAGGTCCTTCCCCCAGAGGGTGGTGGGCACTGAACAGGCTCCCCATAGAATGGGCACTTCCCAAACCTGCCAGAGCTCCAGGAGTGTTTGAACAATGCTCTGAGGGACAGGGTGGGATTGTTAGGTGTCCTGTACAGGGCCAGGAGTTGGACTGGATGGTCCTTGTGGGTCCCTTCCAGCTCAGGATATTCTGAGTTTCTCTGAACTGACTCATTAATTCACAGCTTGCCGCTGCAGTCATGAAAACCATAAACCCAAACTGCAGACTGAAGGCCAGAGTACTGCAAGAACTTGTGAATACTTAATCTGAAGTACATGAAGACAGAGAAACTGAGGCCCAAGGAGTGTTTGACTCCAGAAGAAGTCAGGGAGTACCAGGCTATGCACAGAAACCAGTCCCCAGTCCCCTGCTCTGACCCACCAGCTCCTGTGAAATTGCCTCTGTCTGAACAAACAGGTTGCCCAGAGAAGCTGTGGCTGCCTCATCCCTGGAAGTGTCCAAGGGCGGGTTGGATGGGGCTTGGAGCAGCCTGGGATAGTGGAAGGTGTCCCTGCCCACGGCAGGGGGTTGGAAGCAGAAGACCTTCATAAGGTCCCTCCCAACCCAAACCATCCTACGATTCTAAAAGCCTTTGCAAGGTTTGGGCTCCCAGCCTTATTTTCTCCCTCCAGATCAGGTAAAAGCAGCAAGTTAAAAACTTTACCTCTGCAACTTCCCCCCTCCCCGCTCCTTTCGGAGGCACATTTGGTATTTGTTTTGAATCCTGGCCGATTTTCAGTTCGCAGAACCCGATGCAGGGAGTTACTTGATATTCCGAAGGCGTTATTTTAAGATGAAACAATGTAAATTCTGATGGGGGTGGCAGATGGCTGGCAGTTCACTGTTTGGCAAACCAACTGGTATGGTATGTTAGAAAGTCGGAGCAGCAGGTAGTACAGCTCAATTTGAAACGACCACAGATGCTCGGAGAGGCGCGGGGGAAGGGCGCAAGCTGGTCAGGAAATTAAGAACAGTAGTCAGAGCTCACAGGGGAAAGAAAAAGAAAAAAGGAGGAAAAAAAAATCAGGAAAAAAAATAAAAATAAAAATGGCATTAATTAGCTGAAAGTTTTTCTTCCCCCAATCAGCGCTTTTCGGATGCGAGTTACGGGAGACGAGAGCGAGCGCGTCGCGATTGGGTTGAGGGCTCCTTTCTGAGCTGCGCCCTCGTGGCTTTTGCCTTTGCTTTTGAGGGGGTGGGTTTCTACAAGCCTTGTGATGCTCTTCACACGGGGATGAACGTCACCCGTGTTGTCCCAGGGGGCCGGGTGCTTGCGCCCTCACCGCACACTGCCGGGGCATCCGTCGGGATGGATCAAGCATTAGGTGGGACTTGATGGTCCTGGAGGTCTTTTCCAGCCTTAATCACTGAACCAATGAATCAGAATGGTTTGGGTTGGAAGGGACATTAAAGCTCATTCAGTTCCACCCTCACCATGGGCAGGGGCACCTTCCACCAGCCCAGGTTGCTCCAAGTCCCATCTAACCTGGCCTTGGACACTTCCAGGGATGGGGCAGCCACAGCCTATGGCAACCTGTGCCAGAGCCTCACAGGGAAGAATTTCTCCTGATATCTAATCTAAACAACTCTGTCAGTGTGAAGCCATTCCCCCTTGTCCTGTCATTCCAGGCCCTCGTAAAGAGTCTCTCTCCATCTTGAAGGCTCCCTTCATGTACTGGAGAGGGCAATTATGTCCCCCTGAAGCCTCCCTTTTCCCAGGCTGAACAATCCCAATTCTCTCAGAGCAGAGCTGCTCCTTCTCTCTAAACAACCTCTGGACTCTCTCCAGCAGCTCCATGTCCTCCCTGTGCTGGAGACCCCAGGGCTGGAGGCAACTCTGCAGGTGGGGTCTCACCTGGTGGGAGGGCAGAGGGGCAGAATCCCCTCTCCCTATGATTCTGTGATGTCTGTTCCCATGAGATTCCCGCAGAAGGCATGTGCCCTCCCCCCTCGCCATCAACACCCAGGAGAGGGGAGCGCTCATCACCCGCTGTCGGTACCTTCCCAAATTGGCAACTTAAGTGGGATGAGTCGCCCTTTGGAGCAGCCCAGCTTCCTGCACTCCCGCAGGCTCTGGAGCTCGGAGGAAATGTCTCACTTTGTGGTGGCTAAAAGTAGCTGTGCTGGATCCTGATGCAAAGGGTGGGAGATTTAAACCTGTGGAGCAAAACTTTACACCTCCCCAGCTCGGCAGAGCTGGTGCCAGAGGCCAGCTGGCACAGCCTGGCCATGCCCATGCTCTTCTGTGCTCCAAAACTGAGCGGCAGCATCCAAGCTGCCTTTTGGGAATGGTGTCTGGGAGATGCCAGCTCCCAAAGTGTGCTTGGGAAGCGCCTGCAAAGTTTACTGGGGCCAAAACTGCGCCAGGAACAGCCAAACAAGAACTTCCCTGGAAGTGTTACAGGCTAGGTTGGATGGGGCTTGGAGCAACCTGGGCTAGTGGAAGGTGTCCCTGATGATCCTTAAAATCCCTTCCAACTCCAAGCATTCTGTGATTCCATGCTGATGATTCCATGAACAGCAGCACCCGCAGGCCCGTGCCCTGGCCATGTTTATCAGCACATTAGCAGCACAAATGTTATCAGCACGTTAATGAAGCCACAGGTTACAGCCCCGTGAGCCCCTCCAGACCCCCCCAAAATGCATGTCCACAGCACCACATCAGAAAGCCTGGGAGGTCTACAAACCCCATCCTTGCACATCCCTCCAAGGAAGGAACCTGGTTGATCTCGTTGCATGACCAGTTGGGTAAATTGAGGATACACAGACCCATGGAATCACAGAATCATTTAGCTTGAAAAAGCCTTCCAAGATCATGGAGTCCAGCCATCCACCACCACTAACCCACGTTCCCAGGTGCCACATCTACATGGCTTTTAAATCCCTCCAGGGATGGGGACTCCACCACTGCCCTGGGCAGCCTGTTCCAATGCCTGACCACCCTTTCAGTGAATAAATTATTCCCAGTATCCAATCTAAACTTCCTCTGGCACAGCTTGAGGCCCTTTCATCCTGTTCCCACCAACAGAGATAACAGATAGAACATAGGGAAGTTTTCCTGTGAAAATACCTGCAGGGTCAATCTGCTGTCAGCTACCAGTCTTGACCTCCCCTCAACCTTCCCACAAGCAAATAAGACAAACTGGTTTGGAACACGCCCCTCGACTCCTCACAGCCTGCACGTCACAAGGAGCATTAGGGAAGAACAGCTCATCACAATGCAGCCCATGAAGTCACTGGACACCAAAACCCTGGATCCAGGTTCAGGTTTTCCAACGTGACCATGAAGCTTCCTCCAGGTATTTTTTAACCATCCTGATGTGCATCTCTGGGTGCTAAAGAGCTTTGAGAGGGGTTCTGCCAAAGAAATTCCACTCTGGACCTGAGAATATTCAATTAAGCAATCAACAAAATTAGGGATTGCCACAACTAGAGGTGCACCTGCACACTTCCCTCTGCCCCCCTAGATGGCACACATTGAGGAGACCTCCTTTGATCTTGGATGGGGCTTGGAGCAACCTGATCTCCTGGAAGGTGTCCCTGCCCATGGCAGGAGGCTGGAATTGGATCATCTTTAAAGTTCCTTCCAGCCCAAACCATTCTGGGGTTCAATGTTCTCGCAAAGATTTGTTCTGATCCAACTCCCCTGAAATGAACAAAGTTATTCACAGGAGAAGAATTTGGTTTTTAAGGCGATTCTGCTGTTTTCTGCTCTCTGTAATTTCATGGATTTCCCTCCATTATCTCTTGTTTATAAGAGGAGGCAGCATTTCTTCATGGCACACTTGCTCTGTTTAACATCATCTTAATCAACTCGAAATGATCTTTCTTCCCTCTAAGGTATGTATTTCAATATTTTAGCAAGGACATCGTGCTACACAGAGCTCTCCGAGCCCTTCCTGCCCACAACTCCTGGAAATGAAGCAGTTAAGCACAAAAGCAATATACCTGTGAGCACACACAAACTGCAGACGGGCAGATGAGGCAATTAGATACAGAGTTAATTTATAGGGAAAAAAAAAAAAAGAAAAGGCGGGAGAGCTGGATATTTCCTCAGATGTACATCAGTATTCTGCAGCGTTGTACATGTAGAACATTATATGGGAACACTGGATTGCTTTGCTTACGCTGCGCTGTATTTTTTTCTTAACGTTGTAGAAAACGTGTATAAGAGGGCACTGTATTGCTTGGAAGCCAGTCTGCAACCAGGAAATTAAAGATCACTGTGAACCAAATTCAGGCAGGGAAAGTATTAGGGCCTGTCAACTGCTCTAATGCCCCAAATGATTCCTGAATGTTGAGATGTTGCTGCAAGTTCTTTGCTTTATTTATTTATTCAGGGAATTCCAGAGGTACTGGCACCTCAAATTAGAGAGCCGTAAAAAGTGCAGATTATTGTTTAATAGCTGGGGGAAAGGAGTAATTCCCATCCCCCAGCTTCGGGCACGGGAGATTGCTGACATCCTTCAAGAGGCTGCAGAGACAGGAGGCAATGCCATGTGTCCGAGGCTCAGCCTGCAGAGCCCTTCTCTCTCCATTAACTCCAGCAGGAACCGGGACAGACCAGCTGGCTGAGTTACCTACCCAGATCTGCCTCATTTTTACCCTTTTTTTTTTAAAGCTGGAGGCAAAGCAGGGGTTTATTGCACCATATTGACCAGCAATAAATATCACAAGCATCGCTACTCCCCATTCATCCGCAGCACTGAGAACCTCAGAGCTCCTCCCACGCATCCCCTGCTTCCCACTGGCTCCCAAATAAACCACTCGGGTCATCTCCTGAGTGTTGCATCACCTTTGAAAGGCCTTGCCTTAAGGTCTAACACTATGAAATTTTCTTTCTGGGATCTGGAAATAAACATAAACCCCTCGCTTCTAACATCTGTGAATGACACAAAGTTTGACATCATAATAAGTATTGAGGAGTGTGAGGTGGCCATAAAATCAGCTCAGATTCCTTAGCACATTAGGCTCAATCAGCAAACCCATATTTTAATACAGAGTCCGTGTTCAGCTGGGAAGCAGGAATGGCGAGAACAAAGGATTACATAATGGAAAATAGCATCTGAAAGTAATTTAGGGGTCACAGTAGCCTAAAAGCTTAGCACTAGGATCCCATTAGGATGCCGTGATGAAAAGCACTAATGCAATTCATGGACATGTGCACAGCAGAGGAGGAGTAGGAGGAGAGAGTGACTTGATTTTCATTTACAGCAGCATGGAGACTAATGCTGGAATATTAAATCCACTCCTGCCAACCACAGTTTTAAAGGATGTTGAAAAACCGGGGATGGCGTAAGAAAGATTTACAGTAGGAATGTCAGCACTGCAGAGCATGTCTTTGGTTTCCAAGGGGCTGCCTTCAAATTCTGCATGTCCAGGAAACACAAATTGTCACAGGATCACACAATGGGTTGGGTGGGAAGAGATCTTAAAGCTCATCTCATCCCACCCCCTGCCATGGGCAGGGACACCTCCCACTATCTCAGGTTGCTCCAAGCTCCATCCAGCCTGGCCTGGATCACTTCAGCTGTGATAAATTTTCCTCTGGCAAAAGGAAAAGTGATTGATCTGTGCACAGAGGGGAATTGATGAAAATGTCTAAGATGAAAAAATCCCCAGCGCTGTTGAATTGGGTGAATGAGGATTTGATCTGCCCCAGAGCTCGGGGCGTCATCGATATTTGACCGTCAACATTTGAAAGCGACAGTTAATGAGGCAAATTAAAAACTTAATGTTACATGTATAAAGATGATTAGGATCAAATTATGTTCATCAAAAGAAACTGCCTCTGAAATGAATTCCTTAAATGTCCTGAGGAAATCAGGGCTGCACCTGGGTCGGGGCAACCCTTGGGATCAACCCAGGCTGGGGATGAACAGATGGAGAGCAGCCCTGGGGAGAAGGATTTGGGGATGCTGGTGGGGGAGAGGCTGGACATGCCCCCCATGGGCACTCCCAGCCCAGAAACCCCCCATGTCCTGGGCTCACCCACAGCATGGGCAGCAGGGGAAGGGGAGATTCTGCCCCTCTGCCCCCTCAGGGGAGACCCCACCTGCAGAGCTGCCTCCAGCCCTGGGAACAACAGCACAAGGATGTGGAGCTGCTGGAGAGAGTCCAGAGGAGGCACCAACATTGTCAGAGGGATGGAGAACCTCCACTATAAAGAAAGGCTGTGAGAATTGGGATTGTTCAGCCTGGAGAAGAGAAAGCTTTGGGGTGACCTAAAAATATCCTTCCAGTACCTGAAGGGAACCTGCAAGAAAGAGGTAGAGAGACTATTTACAAGAGCCTGAAGGGACAGGACAAGGGGGAATGGCTTCCCAGTGCCAGAGGGCAGGGATGAATGGGATATTGGGAAGGAATTCTTGGCTATGAGGGTGGGGAGAGGCTGGGCTGGAATTCCCAGAGAAGCTGTGGCTGCCCCATCCCTGAAAGTGTCCAAGACCAGGCTGGACAGGGCTTTCATCTACCTGGGATAGTGGGAGGTGTTCCTGCCACGGCAGGGGGTGGAATGGGATGATATTTAAGGTCTCTTCCAACCCAAACCATTCTATGATTGCATGATCTATAACCTGCAGCTGACTTGCACTGACCTGGACAGACGGACACACACCAGGATGAAGGTGTCAGAACATCTCCAGGGACACTGGATCATTTCATCCAGGGAAAATCACTTGGTTCTAAGGGAAGAATTGAGTTTGAGATGGAGACACCTGCACAGAGGTGTCTGCATCTCTGTGTCTTCATAGAATCATGGAATGGTTTGGTTTGGAAGGGATCTTAAAGATCATCTTGTTCCACCCCCTGCCACGGGCTGGGACACCTTCCACTAGCCCAGGTTGCTCAGATGTCATGTCTGCCAGGTGTCTAAACTCCCTGTATAATTAATGGAAACCTAATCACAGGAGACAGGAGGAATTCCACTCTCCTCGAGCAGACATCTGGTCTCCTGCACAGCCCCCTGGATCCCATGAGCTCTCCTGACCAGTGCCCAGGAGGTCCCCAAAGGGAGACACTTCAATGCAGAAGCAGCATCTCCCCAGAGGTGTCATTTCCTGGCATGCCAGTTCAGAAGGTAAGAGTTTGAAATCTGATTTAAAGCTGGACAGAACAAAACACCAGGATATTGAACCAAAAGGAATCCAGAGCTACCCTGAGCAGGAGCACAGACCAAAGGAAGTTGGAGGTGTCAAAACTCACTCAGGTGAAGGATTTTGAAGGATCCTGGAGAGAAATAAATGTAACCCCAAGAAGTGGTGCCTGTTCTACTGTGTTCTGTGGTAGCACATTCACCCTGATACCTCCCTGGAGACTCCTGAACAGACCCCTCTCTTTTGGTAAAGAGTGTCAGTCATTCCTGGTCCAGCTTTCCCAGGAGCCACCCAGAAATCCTTGTCCTCTGCTCTTAGAAAACCCCGAGATTGCAGAGCTGTCCATCAATAGTTTCACGTGTGAAGGAAACACTGGGGAAAGGATGAAATGCTAAATAAATTCTGATTATCTACAGAAAAAGGACCAGATGATACTGTCTGCAACAACATAAGACTGAACTCTGAAGGCATGACATATTCCATAGGAACTGTATTTTTAGTTGGCCCTTTGCTACAATAATTCATAATAAACTCAGAAATATGGGGAACGTGAATATTATGCTGAGAAAACACTGGGTTTTGTCATGAACATCCGCCTACCTCGGGGTTTATTAGATGAGAAAGAAAATGTTTTACATGAACAAGAACATTTGCTTATCTTTCTGGGACTCGCAGAGTTCCAAAACTGTTTTAAAAAATCTAAATTAAATTGTTTGTCAGAAATCAGGTTCCTCCTCTTCACGCTGTCACCTCTGACAGAGAAAACACATTCATTAGGTTTCCTTCTTCCCTTTTTTTTTAAGATGTCTGCATTCAAAAGTAAAGAGAGGCTGAAAACACGGAATTTTTTTCCCCCCCAGTTAGGAAAGCACAAGCTTTGAAGAGTGCACCCTGGGACACTGAGGGCTGGAAAAGTTGTTTCCCAAGGGGCAAAGAAGGGATAGAGGGGATGAAGAAAGAAGGATTTCCTAAACAGGATTAAAAGAACATGTTTTTTATGGGAAAGAAATCCCGGAATGGCTTGGGTTGGAAGGGACCTTAAAGCTCATCCAATTCCAGCCCCTGCCATGGGCAGGGACACCTCCCACTCTCCCAGGTTGCTCCAAGCCCTGTGAATTTTCTGGTGAGACAGGATGAACCCCTTTTTTTCCCATAAATTCTCTATTCCCCATTTAAGATATACATTAATAAAAGGGCTGATCATCACCAAAATAGAATTATTTCTGTTGTTCTTCGGCTTCAGGGGTCTGTCCACCTTCGCTCCTGCTTTAGGAGAAGGCTAATATGCTTCTCTCCTATTTTACACCAATCTCAAGCAACAACCTCTGCCTTTAACACCCCCCCCTAAAAAAAACCATCACCCCCAAACTCATTATCCATTTGCAGCAAGTGCCTTGCACTGTCATCTAAACCAGCACTGCAGGAAATGAAAAGAAATAGAGTTTCAGGAGGTTTTCGTAAGATAAAAGGATTTTCCTTCTGAGCCAAACCCAACACTCACACACCCCCCCATCCTTCGGAGAGACCCAGCACAGCCCCTGGGAGCTCCGAATCCCCTCTCTGTGCCCCAAAATGCAGAGTTCCCTCTGCTGCAGGCCCAGCCANAAAAATCTAAATTAAATTGTTTGTCAGAAATCAGGTTCCTCCTCTTCATGCTGTCACCTCTGACAGAGAAAACACATCCATTAGGTTTCCTTCTTCCCTTTTTTTTTAAGATGTCTGCATTCAAAAGTAAAGAGAGGCTGAAAACACGGAATTTTTTTCCCCCCCAGTTAGGAAAGCACAAGCTTTGAAGAGTGCACCCTGGGACACTGAGGGCTGGAAAAGTTGTTTCCCAAGGGGCAAAGAAGGGATAGAGGGGATGAAGAAAGAAGGATTTCCTAAACAGGATTAAAAGAACATGTTTTTTATGGGAAAGAAATCCCGGAATGGCTTGGGTTGGAAGGGACCTTAAAGCTCATCCAATTCCAGCCCCTGCCATGGGCAGGGACACCTCCCACTCTCCCAGGTTGCTCCAAGCCCTGTGAATTTTCTGGTGAGACAGGATGAACCCCTTTTTTTCCCATAAATTCTCTATTCCCCATTTAAGATATACATTAATAAAAGGGCTGATCATCACCAAAATAGAATTATTTCTGTTGTTCTTCGGCTTCAGGGGTCTGTCCACCTTCGCTCCTGCTTTAGGAGAAGGCTAATATGCTTCTCTCCTATTTTACACCAATCTCAAGCAACAACCTCTGCCTTTAACACCCCCCCCTAAAAAAAACCATCACCCCCAAACTCATTATCCATTTGCAGCAAGTGCCTTGCACTGTCATCTAAACCAGCACTGCAGGAAATGAAAAGAAATAGAGTTTCAGGAGGTTTTCGTAAGATAAAAGGATTTTCCTTCTGAGCCAAACCCAACACTCACACACCCCCCCATCCTTCGGAGAGACCCAGCACAGCCCCTGGGAGCTCCGAATCCCCTCTCTGTGCCCCAAAATGCAGAGTTCCCTCTGCTGCAGGCCCAGCCAAGGCCCAGCTTTAGCGAAGGCTCAAAGCCCACGAGACACAGGTGACACCAAAGTGCCACGTGGGCAGGTGATACAGAAGCGAAGTCCCCAGGACACGGGGCTGAGCTTCAATTTCAATTTGCAGACTCCCCGCAAACCCCAGGGAATGGATAAATTACCTTTCCTGCTGCTAGTCATGCCGTGCACTTGCAGGAGATTTTTCTCTTGATTTAGTCTTTTAGAGAGAGAGTTTAAAAGTCCAGAGTCAGCACCTGGTTTTTGCAACTGGGCATTTGTAACAGCCAGGCGATGGCCAGAGGCTGTGAATTACTCTTAAAAGTAGAGCTAGTAGGAAAATTCCTTCCTTTCACAAAAAAAACCCAAAAAACCAACACATCAAATCAAGCAGAAGATTCACATTTTAATCTATTCTTACCCCACGGATTTTTTTAACTGTCATGGAAAAAACAAAAATCCAGATAATGGCTGTTTATACAGCACATACACACACCCATATGTCAACATATAGATACACAATCAAGAGTCTGAAATGGATTTTTTGAGAGGCATCTCTACCCAGGGATAAAAAAATCATCCTAATGAGACCATTTCCCTCAGTTAAATACCACATTTTTGGTCAAGAAATATTTCTGTGCAAAATTTTCAGGGAACTCTAATTTAGGTCTCTAATCTGCTGATGGTTCAAAAATCCTTTCCAGTTTCTTTTTCCTGGAAATCTAATCTCCATATGTAAAAAGGGATAATAAGCCTTTTCTTTTAGAGAATTCGCCTGGAGCTGAAAGATTTAAATTTGAATCTCAGAAGCTGTAGCTGCCCCATCCAAAACATGCTCATGGTGAGTGGAGAAACACACAGTTTGCTTTCCCTGGTGGAGGATTCAGTGTTGACACCATTCCAGCATTTTTCCTTGTGGAAGAGGTAGGGAAAGAACGGGATGCACAGAGGAATTGCTGTAATTTCAGTGTGAATCCATGACTGCACTCTCTGATTGTGAAGGGAGAAGAAAAGGCTCCAGGGACACCTGAGAGCCCCTTGCAGAGCCCAAAGAGGCTCCAGGAGAGCTGGAGAGGGACTGGGGACAAGGCATGGAGGGACAGGACACAGGGAATGGCTTCCCAGTGCCAGAGGGCAGGGCTGGGTGGGATATTGGGAAGGGATTGTTGGGTGGGAGGGTGGGCAGGGGCTGGGCTGGAATTCCCAGAGAAGCTGTGGCTGCCCCTGGATCCATCCCTGGCAGTGTCCCAGGCCAGGCTGGATTCCCTTGGAGCAACTGGGAATAGTGGAAGGTGTCCCTACCCAAGGCAAGGGGTTGGACTGGAAGATCATTAAGGTCCCTTCCAACCCAAACCATTCCATGAACCTCCGGCTGTGCCACGTGACCCTCCCAAAATAAACCAGCTGCCAACAGCTGCTGCCCCGTGATGTCCAAGCCCTACAGGTGCTGTGAGGCCGCAGCAGCGGCACAGAACGCACAGGGAGCCGTGGCCGCGTTCGAGAAAATGCCTGAATTCTCTTTGCATAAGACTTTGACAAACAGAATTAACACATAAAAAGTGAATGAAGTCATGTCTCTGCCGCCGAGCTGCAAATCCAATCTGTTAAGGACACAAAAGGAGAGGGTTTTTTTCTTTCCTTCCCTTTCCTTTTCGTTTGCAGCTTTTATTTTTAACCTTAGAAAATGAAAACAGTTTACATCTCTTCCTATAAGGACTGCCCAAGCACAGGAGAACACACTCCTTAGAGAAGAAGTCAGTCTGCATTCTTTTTGTTCTTTGCTTGTAAAAAACTTCTGGGTTATTGAAAATGTGAGGGCAGCACAAGAAAATAAAAGGTATTAATGCATCTCTTTGTATCTGGAAAGACATAATGCCAACCATGTTCTCTCTCTCTCCACAAAGAATCCCCCTGGAAAGTTCTGGGGTTATATTTCTATGTATATACTCTTGAGAAATGCATTTTCAGAGACTTTTGGACTGGATGTCATAAAATCAAAGTGAAAATGATTTCAATAACATCGCCCTGAGCCTTCTCATTGTGGTGGCAGGGAAGCATCCCTTGTTAAAGGACTTACAGGGAGCTGAGCACCTATTTAGACACCATTGTAAATGAAGACAATGCATTTATTTCATTGCTATGGTTACTAAATCAAGCCTGAAGTACAGAAATATGGTTCAGAGGGAAGAAAAAAGGATGAAGGAAAATAAATGATACATCGCTTTAGACATGCAGGAGGAAGATCAAACAAACAGGCTGCACAGTTTAAGAGACAATTAATTATCAGAACTTTCACAACACATTTGATATGATCTCCTTGTAACCCGATTGCAGCCATTCTTAGTCCGGTGCTACCTTGCCCTCCTCACTTGTCCCCATCTCGCCTTTTGTGGCACTGCTGGGGTGGGAGAAAAGCTGCTGCTTTTTATCTGTGATACTGGGAAAATGATGTATCCCTGCAAGGCTAAAGGCTCTGTGGGGTGTTTTCTTCTGGGCACAGAGCTGGGCTGAGACAGACCCTCTCCTCCTCTTCCTCCTCCTCCTCCTCCTCTGTGGCATCTCTGTGTGGTCTCTTTGGCACAAATGGGCTCGTGGCTGTGCCAAAGGGCTGCTCACACCCAGCAAACCGGGTGGCAAATGCTCATCTCAAATGTCTGGGCACAACTCAAAATGTTTCCTGCGGTGATTTCATACACTCCCAGAATGGTTTGGGTTGGAAGGGACCATCCATGGGCAGAGACACCTTCCACTAGACCAGGTTGGTCCAAGCCCTGTCCAACCTGGCCTGGGACACTGCCAGGGATGGATCCAGGGGCAGCCACAGCTTCCCTGGGAATTCCAGCCCAGCCCCTCCCCACCCTCCCAGCNGCCTCTTTAGGCACTGGAAATGCAGAAGGTCAGAGGGCTAAAGGGTCCCAGCTTTCTTCAAGTGACACAAGATCCCAGACTTCCCCATCCAGCCCACACAAGATGACAACTTACTCCTGCCCGGCAGGTTTGATTTGGACTCTTCCCCACCAAAGGGAGCAGATTTAGGCCAGAGAGGTGATCCAAAAGTACCAAGGTCAGATGAGTTGCCAATAGAAATGGTCAGCATCACATTTTAGTGCTTTGAAATGCCCTTTATATATTGGCCACGCAGGTTGTTTAAAAGGTTTTTCTGACCAAACCTGAAGAAAACTAATGGCTGAGACTCTAAATCCCTCTCTCCTTTCTTTAATGACACACGGTCAACAGTTTAATTCCGCTCATTCTCTCGCTGGCTCCAGAGCTGCCAGTCAAATTGTGTTTGGTTCGCAGGAGTCTCATCAGAACAATTCAAAACTCAAGGCTGAAAACGCTGCGCTCAAACTCCTGGGCGAAGAGGATGGGAGGCAAAGGGATGACACTCCGAGACAGGATGTACAGAAGCCGAGATTAATCTACCTGACATTCTGCTGCCGACTCCTCCGAGCAAATCCAAACAAATCCAGGGCAGCACTTGCAGAAACAGCCTCTCTGTGATTTGGGCAAAGCCAGGAGCTCGGCCACTGCATGCCCTTGGCACCAAATGAAATCTCTCTGCCACAGCCAATTAGGAAGAGATCTGATTAATTAGGACCTCTTCATCCTTCTTTCCTGACCAACACACAGCACTGGATTATTTAACACATTAAATGGAGTTGTTCAGCTACACCGCCTCAAAGAAGGGCTCTTACGGAGCCACTGAATAAAGCCAAGAAGATCCAGATGGAATGAAAGCATTTAAATTAACGCTGTTCCCGCACACCCCGGTGTGAGGGCACAGCTGTACCCCAGGCACGTTCTGCAGGGGGACAGGCTGGCTCTGCCCTGTCACTTAATATTGTGCCACGACTCCAGGACACGGCACGCTGTGACGTTGGCGTGGCATGTGACACTCGTTGTCGCTGTGAGCTTCCAGAGGAACGTGTTTGAAACTCCCAAAGTGACTGGGGAGCCTGAACTTTGCTGAGTTTATTGGGGCTGAGCCTATTCAGTCAGCAAGGGGATGTGGGAAAAGCCACCTCCTAGTGCAAAAGGTATGCACGGAACCAAAGGAGAGAAAAGAGGGAAGGGTGGAGTAACAGTAATAACAAGGACAATAAGCTGAATAAAATTCCTTCTTTTTATTCTCTGTCACAGCTTCTGAAAATAAATAGGAATAAAAACAAGGCAAGGGCACGCCTGTGGAAATAACCTTGTTGCATCCACTACAGCCCCCTGAGATCTCCTTTCCCAGAGACCAGTAGTTCCAAAGTCTCCCTCGGAAAGCAAAAGTGAACCTGTCTCAGCCATCCCAATGAAAAACAAACTGGAAATCGCCTGGCTGAGGTGTTTGTGTCTGACTGAGCATTGCACCCCTCCATGTGATTTCCGTGGAATGGAACCAGCTGCCTCATGGATTGCAGGAAGGAAAAGTGGAGAGCAAACTGCAGGATGGATGAGGCACAGAGAGCTCTGAGGCTGAGAGTTCTGCTGGGTCAGATTTTGGGGTGCTCTGGGCTCACAGCAAGGGCTTGGGAAGCTTTATGTGTCTTTGTGGCACTTGGGGACACGGTTTGGAGGTGAACACGGTGGTGCTGGGTTATGGTTGGACTTTATGATCTTAGAGGGCTTTTCCAACCCTAAGGATTCTGTGATTCTGCCTTCTCAAGACAATACAAAGTCAAGTGCTGGGATGAACGTTGACTTCTCTTTCAACAAAAGCTCTGCACCTGATCTTCATCTTCGTCAAGGCTTGTTGTGAACTTGCTGCAGTTGCTGTGCCAAGAAGCCATAAAGTGAATAGAATCATGGAATATCCTGAGTTGGATCCCACAAGGATCATCCAATTCAACTCCCGGCCTTGCAGAGACACCCCAACAATCCCACCGTGTTCCCCAGAGGATCATCCAAACACTCCTGGAGCTCTGGCAGCCTTGGGGCTGTGCCCGCTGCCCTGGGGAGCCTGTTCAGTGCCCGACCACCCTCTGGGGGAAGAACCTTGTCCTCAGATCCATCCCAAACCTCCTCTGGTGAAGCTCCAGCCATTCCCTCAGCTCCTAAGTACCTTAAGTAGCATGCAGGTGATACAATGAGCACCAGAATCCAGAATTTTTTTAGCATCCAAATTCCAAAAACTCAAAAACTGAAACCTGATGATGCTGAAGGGGGAAGAGCAACCCTACAGAGAAATAAATCGGTGTTAACTCTGAAACACCTTTCAGTAGAAGACAACAAAGAACCACCTTGTCCTAAGGAAGAAGTCACTTGAAAAATAATCTATTAGAACCTGAAAGTCACTCAATATCTTGCTTAAAGGACCAGGAATGTGTGTTTCTCTTCCTAGAGGTGCCCAAAGGAGCAGCCAACGAAGAAATGTGCAAAGACTCCGGTACAAAGTACTGAAAAAAGAGGCGTCTTTGGAAGGTAAACTCGATTTCCCAAAGGGGATGAGTAAGCAATCATTTCCCTGGCAGGCAAATGAAAGCCATGAGGAGCTTTCAAAGATGTCATTCACAAAACTGCCCTTAATGGGAGAGCAGAGTGACTGAATCCAGGCAGGAAATGAAGCAAACAGAGCAGGGACGGTCATTTTGATGAGGAAAGTCAAAGAGAACAGAGGAAGGAAACAAGGGGGCTGTGCAGCTCCGTTCTCTCTTTGACTGGGGCCCATTAATCCGAGTCATTTAAGAGCGTGATGAAAAGAGTGGGAATCTTTAAAGAAAACACAACTTTTTTTCAAAGGCACAACTCGGAGTTTCAGAAATTTCTCTTTCCAAATACGTCAAAATACATCCCAGCAGGACAGACAAGCTTCTGCTACATGGATTATGCAGGGATGGGGGGTATTGTCATGGAAACATGATCTTTGTTCAGAAGTGATCGCTGCTCTCCCTCCAGGTATTAATAATAGATTTTTTTAAACTTGTTTTTTTGTATTAAGTCAGTGATAGACTATGGACTTGAATCTTCTCCTGTCTCCTGGATGGATTTCATCCTGGTTTTCAGCTGGTTCATTCCTCATTTACAGGCTGACTGCAGTAGTGGCCCATGGAAAAGCCAGATCCCACAGGAAAAATTGGCCTTCAATCCCCACCCCGGGACTGCACCTGGCTCAGGAAGGAGACACAGATCCCGTTTTCCACAAGGATGGATAAAACTTTTAGGCAAAGAGACAGAGGATACATGACACACGTAAAGAGCACAACACACCTCAGGATATCTAATAAAGCAAATGAAATGGGATTCTCCTCCAGAGACTTGAACTTGGGCATTACAAAAGGTCTCTAATCCCCCTCTAAAGACAATAAAGTCTTACCTCAGGACATAGTTCATAGAATCATGGAATATCCTGAGCTGGAAGGGACCCACAACGCCTCCAACTGCAACTTATTTTTTCAAAGTTTTCACCAAAACACTCTGAAATCTGGTCCACAAGTGGAACAACCCCCCACCCCGCCCCTTGACTTCCATGAGTGCAGACCCAGAAAAACTGAGACAGGCTGCTTGGATTTATTTCTTGGTTGCACCCGTGTGGCTGCTCCCTCAGGATGCAATATGGGAACGCCCAGAGACACGGAGCTATTTAGCCATTTCTGCACACACAGTAGCTGGGGTGACAGGTGCCACCACTTCAGACTGGCACCCCGAAGGCTCCTCAAAGTGTCACCGACGAGCCTGGGCACAGTTTTACAACAGAGCAGAGTTAATTTTAAAAGGAGTCAAATCTACAGCGGGCCACCCTTCTCTTCCTCCCTCCAGCCTGGAGCCCCCCAAAGCCTGGCTCTGGCTCTTTCCCTGATCCCTGGAGTTTGATGCATGTTTGATTCACAGACTGCAGCATGTCTGCACCAGATGGCCCCGAGTTAATGAACACAAACTCATCACTTTTACTCACGAGGGAAATGTGCAGCTCAATCTGATTTGTACTCGACAACTAAAAATATTTTAGTATTTTTAGTGAGCGCTTTGCTGTTACGAAATGGCATTTTGAGGGAAGCAGCAAAAGAACACAGCCTACCCGACAAATGTACTCTCCACAAACCAAGAGCAGCGCTGCTGCCTTTTCCCTTTCTCATCCCAGCTAAGTCAACATATTCCCAAACCTTCGAGCTGCAAGCAGCACGCAAGGGAAGCTGTAGGGTCTGGGCCTCCTCAGGAACCATTAAGGCGTTGGCAAAAACCCTCTGGAGTCTGCTGGAAGCAGGATTGGATGGGAGTCTGTCACCACAGCAGGTTATATTCCCATCGTAGGACAAAGGGAATGCCTGGAAAACACCGGAGCTGTGGCAATTCATATTGGCTAATGATTGTTCTGCATGGGGTCACTGTGACTGTGGAGTCCCAGAATGGGTTGGGAGGGACAAGCTCATCTCGTTCCACCTCCTGGGACACCTCCCAGAATCCCAGATTTCCACAGCAGCGCACAAGATGGATGAGAATATAAACCACACAAACCCCAGCATTCTGAAGATTTATTCTTCAAGGAACCAGGAGACATTTGTGAACAAACAAAACCCAGATCCCCCAAGTCCGGAATCCAAACCTGGATTATTTGCTTCCCTTGGAGTCAGCAGGTACAAAGGCACGATTGCAAACACAAGGCAGGAGTCACGTTCCCAAAATTTCAAGGGATCTTGATTTCACTCTTCATTCAAAGAGCCGTTGGGCACGCCAACATCTTAATGTGATTTTGGCCTGGAGTGTGACTTCCTGACTACTGTCAAGCATGTGGCTTTACACAGAACTGTTTAGGCTGGAAAAGCCCTCTGAGATCATCCAGTCCAACCATCCCCCAGCACTGCCAAGGCCACCACTGACCCACGTCCCCAGGTGCCACATCCACTGGGTTTTCAAATCCCTCCAGGGATGGGAACTCCAACCCTGCCCTGGGCAGCTGTGCCAAGGTCTGGACAACCCTTTCACTGAATAAATTGTTCCCAATATCCAACTTAAACCTCCTCTGGCACAACTTGAGGATGCTTCCTCTTGTCCTGTCACTTCTTACCTGGGAAAAGAGAGTGAGAAGGTCCCCCTGAGCCTCCTTTTCTCCAGGCTGAGCACCCCCCCATCTTTGAAGAAGACAAACCCATCATGTGTGCAATGAGGGTCATTCCCACAGAGCACATGGACTCTCTTGAGGGCCTTTTTACCTCTCTGACTATAAATGTTCCCAACTCCCCCACATCCCTCGCACACTGGGGATAAATTCATGTAGTTATTAAAGAGCAAAGTAGCACTATAACACCAGCTCATGTGAAGATCAGTGTCAAAAAGGATATTCCCAATGGCTGAGCTGGAAAAAAAAGAGAGAGAGGAAAACCAGAGGATGCTGAGAGGCCACTGTGGTTTCCTAAACTGTGGAAGAATTAATTGAGAGAAACCCACGTGAAGGTCCCATTCATCACTGGATGCTGGAGGAAATCCCAAACCAGGGATTGCTTTGCTTCCTGCTCTTTGTGCTGCCTCAGTCAACCTTCTTCCCTCCACTAAAATCTAGGGAATATTTGCTTTTTGCCACGAAAGCTTCTCAAGGAAGGGATCACCTCCCATCAGGGGACAGTGCTGTGTCAGGGCAGGAGATCCCACCTCACCGGGATCATCAAAGAACTGGGGCTGGGGAGGAATGTCACAGCCATCAGAAACCGAGCAGGATGCACAAATCCTCCCATCCTCAGGATGTCTCTGGCCTTTCAAACACACACACGAAACACCAAATCATTTTTAAATTCACACGAGCAAGCACATAAACCTTGATAATCTTCATATTTTTTAAGGAAAACAATTTCTTTTTTCTGACCTGCCCCACAGAGTCTATAAAGTATAATAGAAATACAGGGAATATATCTGTTTTACTCAATTGAGGCGGTCAAAACTCAATTTAAAATGAAATACTAATTGTGACTTTACTACCCTAATTGTTCCTGCTTGTATGCCTTGAGATGTACTGAAGTTTCAACCTGAACACGTTCTCTGTTTGCAATTCCTTCATTCAGACTCCCCTAAAGACCCAAATGGCTCAAGCAAGCGCACCTTCATCTTCATCATGGCCTTCAAGGCCCCATCCAACCCAAACCATTCCATGATCCTATAAAGTCCCTAACATTTTATCCCTGATTTTAGCCCTCTTGCAGTGCTGGGCTGGTGTCTGTGTCACCAGGAAACCTCCGCACACATTTTTGAGGCAGATTCCCCTGTTCACCTTCTCATTCTTTCCTCGCTCCCCTCCCTCTTAAACAAATCACATTTCAGACTCTGCCATGCACCATTAAAAATAGCCATGCAGCCCTTTCTATGCATAATTCATCCTTCTTGTATTTCCAGTCAAGGCGTCTTCACTTTGCAAGTGCAAAGTGACAATTCTTGCAGATTTGGGAAATAATCTTTTACATCTGTTCCAAGCTCCCAGACACCATTTGGCAAGTGTTAAAAAACCCCGTGTAGGACCAGGACTGCGGCATTCTGTTTGGTTAGAAGAATTCCTGATCTAAAGTCTGCAGGGGAAAAAAACATAAGAAAAGAGATGATTTGGGTGTTCTTTCCTTCTAAGAGAAATGTTTTAATTTTCCAGCCGTTTATGTCTTTCTGTGCATGACATCCTCTTTGTTCCTCGCTCCCTTCTCTTCCTCATGTCTCACAGTAACACAGAATGTCCTGAGAATCATCGAGTTCGACTCCTGGCTCTGCACAGGAATCCCACCATGTGCCTGAGAGCACCATTTCACTGCCATCCTCGTTTTGCAGATTTTGGTGTTGTTTTGTTTTTTTTTTTTTTTGAGTTTTTAATGCTGTCACTTCAGGTATCTTTATTATGCCAGACCCAGAATAAGCTTCAATTTCTTCTCAGGCTCCTGTGCCCTGTTCACGTAGCCCGACTCCCTCAGGCCTCTCCCTGTCTATATTCCCTCTGCCTTTCCCACCAGCCCACGCTTTTCCATCAGCCCAGTTCAGTCTCTACCCCTGCCTTCATCTCCCATCTCCCTAATTTAGCTCTGCTTTTAAGTCTTATTAGTCCTGCCTCAGCAGCGCTGTCATAACAAAGCGGGAGCGCCCGCAGACCCCCTTTGCAGAGTGATTTAGCCGAGTGAGGAGCATCTCCCTGCATACTAATGCTGCTCTCACCAGGCTGCCCCAGCACCCTGGGGCCCGTGCCCACACCCTGCAGGCTCCCAAGGAGCTGGGAATACCATTTGGGTGCACATGAGGAGTTAGGATGACGAGGGATTCACGTTCCCACCGGCAGTAACTCGACTCTTCTCCGTGTCTCGTTTGGGTGTTTTCTCCTACTGTAACACCATCCTTTGCTCTCTCTCCACTTAAACGCTCTCCATTTGCATTCCAGCCCTTCCCTGAAAGCAATAACACGCCCCACGCCGTCCTCACAGCTAAAGAAAGCAATATATATTTAATTAAAATGATGCTGATGCAGCAGCTGGGTTCATATCCAGCGCCTGCTGCTGCACCCGCCGGCAAAGACGGGTCAGCAAAACCATCTCCGACGCTCCGGGGGACCCCGATCCTCTGGAATTGCAAATCTCCAGGAGCACCCTCTGAAGCTGCCCCTCGGAAAAAAGAGCTCAGGCTGGAGGCCCATGGGGGATGTCAGGCAGGTCCAGGCACTGCTGCCCGTGGAAGGATTTGCTGGTGTTGGTGTCGTCCCGGCAGAACAGCTGGGGAAAAACACACACTCACCAAGTCGCGGCCGGGCTGTTTCAAAGGAGCCGTGTTAAATCGCAGCCTTGCAGAATGGTTTGGGTGGGAAGGGGATGTAAGGATCATCCAATTCCAACCCTCCTGCCGTGGGCAGGGACAGCTCCCACCGGAGAGCGTGTGGACGGGAGGAAAACAAGCTTCCAAGTTTATCTAAAGCTTTGGGGGCGAGAGTCTAAAACACCTGATTTTTTAAATCATTAGCAAAACGACGGAGGGGGGAAAAGCCCAATGTCAGTGTGTCCTTTCCCAGGCTGTATTTGAGCAACTTCAGACGTGCTGGATGAACCAGATTGATTCTCCTGTTTGTGGGTTTGACGGGAATTTAACTGAAAAGCGCAGCAAACCAGGGTTTGGAGCCTGTTTGTGGAATATTCCAAAGGAAAACTGTGAAAAGAGGGTCATAAACCCGCAAAACAAAGGGGTTTCTTTCTGATCTCCCATCTCCTGGAGTTGGAAATCCCATGCACTTTATCCATTGCCTATGGACAGACTCCGTGTGTCGTGGTACAGCTCGTCATGAGAGCTCAGGCTGAAGGCAATTAATTTTCCTTTGCTTTTCTTTTCCTCCTTTTTATGTGACTGGAAATGGTCAGAAGGATTTACATCAGCATCACTTCAATAAGCTGAAAAAGGAGGCAAAATCTCAAGCCTTTCCTTTAGGGTCGATCAGCTTAGTATGAAACATGAGAGAAAAAAAAATCTGAGACTTCTTATGTTGTTCCACACACACATCTTGGGTTCAAATATTGTTTCCTGATCAAAAAACACCAAAGGGAAAGCCTGAGGAAGGAAGGAGTGACAGGGTGGGGTGGCACCTGGAGATACGGAGGGACTTTTTAGCAGCAAACAGGGAAAAGTGACACATCCCACAGATTTCCTCTACCTATTTTTTAGGGGAAGATGCCTGGACCAGGCTTTGGTGGGGTCATTAAATTAACTTTCACTCGGTTCTGGCCCAGAGTGTGAGGTTTTTCCCAAACTTTACACAGCGAGGAGCTTGAAAGTTCCCCCACTGGTTGCAATCCTGGCCATAGGAAGGCTGCTAATGGGAATATATTCTCCCAAAATTAGAGCCCAGGCTTAATTAAGACTCAGGCTAAGGGGTAATAGAGCTGCCTGTTTATTTAGTGGTATTTCCACTGATTTTGTTTTCTCACCTGGAAGTGTTTTCAGTTTTCAGGTTAAATATTCTCTTCTATCTGCAAAGCCTCAAACAAAACTGGATGTGTTAATGCCTTTTCCTTTGCCAAACAGCCATGGAATCAGAGAATTATGGAATGGGTTGGGGTGGAAAGGACTTTCAACCCCCCCTGCCATGGGCAGGGACACCTTCCACTAGCTCAGGTTGCTCCAAGCCCCGTCCAACCTGGCCTTGGACACTTCCAGGGATGGAGCAGCCACAGCTTCTTTGGGAATCTCCTCCAGTGCTTCACCAGCACCAGGAGATTTGACCTTCCAGCTTCCCAAAGAAATGGGACAAGAAGGATGTTTTGTGAGAGATCTGAGGAGGATCCTCAACAGAATGAAGACATTTTAATCTGATGGTAACATCCTTTTTTCTCAGCTTTCCAGAAAGCTCCTGACTAACTGCTACACGCTCCTTACATGGCAATAATATTAATTAAACAGATATATCAGTCAGGAGCAGCCTTTTTCCCTGTCTCTAATCCATGCACAATATAATATCCTGTAGTTCACAGCCTAACAGTGGCACACGAAAATGGAATTGCATTACGAGAGCAGTGTGATGATGAGAAAGTCATCCCATGACAAGCTGTCCCAGGATGATAGTAACTGTCCCACATTATATTATTTTGGGAATAATAAACATTATGGGGAGGAAAACACGAAGCCAAAATAAGCTCGGTCATCCCACAGAGCTTGTGACAGATGGCAATTCCAGCTCTATAATCAAAGCAATAATTAACCTGGTAGGTTAAAAAAAAATCAAAATCAAAGCATATTTGCAATCCAGTTCTGCACATCAGGGAAGTGCTGCAATATTCAGTAGTGTTCTCATCTCAATTTAACAGGGCTTCTGGAAAAAGGAAGCTCTGCTCCTGCAGCAACCCTGGATCACCAAGATCTAGGGCTTCTCTCAAGTGTTGGGATCTTTGGCAAAGTGGAGCCTGAAAGTGCAGAAGAGGATCTTTTCCAAACCCTTTCGCATCCATCCATAAACCATCTAACAGTTACTCCAAGAATACTCCTTTTTATTCCTTTTATTCAACACCTGTTTATGATTCAGTAGCTCTTTGTGATCTGTATTCACTTTCAAGTCAGTGGTGGGAATAAATTCCACATCTGCAATTTCTGGTGAACTGGTTGGACTTTCTGTTTAGGTTAGCTTGTGTAATTTCCATGAATATTTTTACAGTATTTTTTTAATCTACTTCTTCTTGGTTATTGCCCATTTTTACACTATTTTTTATCAGCTTCTTCTTGGTTATTGTCCCAGTTCACATGTCAGTTACTAAGGACCTAAAGGAACTTACATACATGAGACATCTCTCCAAATTTTAGGGGTCTCTCTACCTTATATTTCAACAGATCCACCGTTATGACCTTAACTGACACATGGGAAGGGCAAAAACAAGAGAAATAAATATACATATGTGTGTGTGTACGTATATGTATATATGACCTGCTGGACTGAGTCCAGAGGAGGCCACGGAGATACTCCAAGGGCTGGAGTTCTGCTCTGGAGCCAGGCTGGGAAAGCTGTGGGTGTTCACCTGGAGAAGAGAAGGATCCAGGGAGAGCTGAGAGCCCCTTCCATGCCTTTTCATCAGAGTATTCCCTGGCCACAAAATTTTCCTTATTTTCCGTAATCACATCTTTTTATGACATCTCACTTTGCGACTTGTGACATCACAGAAACTGCTGTGAGTGGTGGGACACCCCAAAACAGGTCGGACCACACAAGGTCCAGGAAACTGAATATTGATGCCCAAAGTTATGGGGTTTTTCCCAATGAATCTATAAATTCATAAAGGCAAGGCACAGGATGCAGTGTAATGGCTTAATGCAGTCCCACCTCTTTAAAATGGGGGAAAATCGAGAAAAAATGAGTTCCTAAAGAGACCTCCTCCCTTGTCACCCCGTTTGGTTTCCTGCCCCTGGAAGCTCCCGCACATCATTTCATGAACTGCTGCGTGAATTGTCAGATTTCTTCCCTCTTCTCTTCTGTTTGGGCAGCTGTTTCTGAACCCAGCTGCTCTAATGGTTATAAAACATCTCATTTCCCAACCCAAATGTGAAGATGGCCAATTTATGCCCACCTGGGTTTGTGCTAACATTGTTCTTCACCTTAAACAGCCTTTCCCCTCTCCCCGATATTTCCTGTTTCTGGGAAAAAATACCTTCTCTCGCTTAGCTTGTTTGCTGGATAACAGATCCCAGGCTTTTATCATTTAATACTTTCTCATTCCCTGATCATCCTATTCCCCAGTTCTACACAAAATAACCAGACTTAAGGAGTGTCACTCAGTGCATCACAGTGTCACCCAGAAGTGTCCCCAGGTCAGAATCACAGAATGATTTGGAATCACAGGATGGTTTGGAGTTGGTTTGAGTTGGAAAGGACCTCTATATCTCATCTAGTCCAACTCCCTGCCATGGGCAGGGATCTCTTCCACTAGACCAGGTCTCTCCAAGCCCCATCCAATGGTCCGACCCCTTGTCACTGCTTGGAGCACTGAAAATCTCCAACCACCAAAGTTATGGCACTGTTTTTTCCTTAATATTTCCATGAATTTTCTCCACAGACAAAACAACACCCGTCTTAGTGGGGTGGGTTATTTCAAACACAGGAAAAAAGTATTTCTTCATTTCATCCTAATCGGAGGAAACTCTTAAGTTCTTCTCATCGACAGAAGAGATTCTTGCAGTGGGACGGCTTCATTCATGCTGGAGAACAGAGCGTGCTGAGTCATTCATTATTCACTGTGCAGCCCAAGGCCAGGCAGGGCTCACATCCAAGGAACCAGACTCTCCTGCTCCCAAAGGTCCAGTCACACCGAAACCGCCCCTTGGGAAGCGTCCCCTTGTCACTCCCAGATCTCTCCTGGGGTGGCTGCAGAGCTCGTTAGCGAGACAAGGCTGAAACCATCTCATTGACCACACCAGCAAGTGAGGAACTGGCACAGCCCAGGGCAGCACCCGGACCCGGACCAGAGCCATGGGTGGCACACCATCATCAGCCTGGCTTCCACTGGATCCAGGACAGAGAAGAAGAGCCCAAAGAGGGAGCCCAAGTAGTTCACTCCATCTTTACTGCAGTTCTGTTCTGGACCTGCAGTCTCCTGGTACACTGGAAGTTGCATCCAGCTGCCTAAATTCAGACATTTTTCCTTGATCTCCAGCTGCTCATTCAGGAGCTCGAAGAACTTCTCCAGATCCTTTCACCATAACAGCTCAGTACAAATGTCTCAGATACCCTGGGACATCTCAAATTGCACCAGGTGCTGTATCAGGTGACCAAGTTTTTCCTCTGGCATCTCCTACAGGGTTATCAAGGCACTGGACCCTTGTGATCAAGCTCTAGGATCTCATGTAGGTCATCCAGGGTGGCTCAGCCAGCCCAGAGCACTGGCATGCACTGGGTTATTGTAGGGAAAAAAGGGTTTGGGGGTCTCACTTTGATGAAGCACAAACTCAGACCAAAGAGGGATCATTGGAGGAGAAGGAAGAGCCAGAACAGCCATGGAGAAGGAAAGAAAAACCAAGGGGAAGGTGAGGGCTACAATGGAGCTGCTGAAGAGAGTCCAGATGAGGCCACGGAGATACTCCAGGGCTGGAGCCCCTCTGCTCTGGGGACAGGCTGGGAGAGCTGGGGGGGGGTTCACCTGGAGAAGGGAAGGATCCAGGGAGACCTGAGAGCCCCCTGCAGAGCCCAAAGGGGCTCCAGGAGAGCTGGAGAGGGACTGGGGACAAGGCATGGAGGGACAGGACACAGGGAATGGCTTTCTACTGCCAGAGGGCAGGGCTGGATGGGATATTGGGAAGGAATTCTTGGATATGAGGGTGGGGAGGCCCTGACACAGGTTGCCCAGAGAAGCTGTGGCTGCCCCTGGACCCATCCCTAGGAGTGTCCAAGGCCAAGGTTGAACAGAGCTTGAAGCAACCTGGGCTAGTGGAAGGTGTCCCTGCCCATGGTAGGGTGTGGAAGGAGATATCTTTAGGGTCCCTTCCAACCCNAGCTGGGGGGGGGTTCACCTGGAGAAGGGAAGGATCCAGGGAGACCTGAGAGCCCCCTGCAGAGCCCAAAGGGGCTCCAGGAGAGCTGGAGAGGGACTGGGGACAAGGCATGGAGGGACAGGACACAGGGAATGGCTTTCTACTGCCAGAGGGCAGGGCTGGATGGGATATTGGGAAGGAATTCTTGGATATGAGGGTGGGGAGGCCCTGACACAGGTTGCCCAGAGAAGCTGTGGCTGCCCCTGGACCCATCCCTAGGAGTGTCCAAGGCCAAGGTTGAACAGAGCTTGAAGCAACCTGGGCTAGTGGAAGGTGTCCCTGCCCATGGTAGGGTGTGGAAGGAGATATCTTTAGGGTCCCTTCCAACCCAAACCACTCCATGATTCTATGATAATTATTAGCAATAAAGACTTCACCAAAGGGGTACAACTGGACTTTCTCCAACCCACGCACAATGTTTCAAAGCCCCACTACAAATCAAACCTGCTTGCCACGATGTATTTTGTGTTTTTAAGCCCACACACGGAGTTACTTCATTTCTGCCTTTTCTACCGTGGGCAGATTCCAAAAGCACGAGTTGAAATGGAAAAACACCCGGTGGGTTTTTTTCTTGTTTTGTTCGCAGGTTGAATTTTCCTCTCGAAGCAGCAGCATCAATAAACACTGCAGAGCTTTTTGAGGGCGGACATTCCCCATCCCCTCCGTGCTCTACCTCATTACCTTCTTGTTTGGTTGTGTTGGCTTCTCCTCATCAGCACAAACACAAGGCACTGCCAGGCTGGCATTTTTGAACGTTCACATCATACCCTGACCTCCTGCTCACACCCACGACACGAAAAAGAAGGAAACCCCCTATTTCAGCTTTAAATGTTAACCAGGTTCCCTCTTGGATTTGTTTCTCCTTCCCAGCAACGCTAATTTCCAATCGAACCACTGACTCAATTAAGCAAGACGGTGAAGTTGTTGAGACCTTGTCTAATATTATGTCCCAGTAACAAAAGAGGAAGCCAGGAATGGTTTGGTGCCAGCAACTAAATCCGTTTTAATGGGCTATTCTAATTAAACAAATTGAATTAATGATGGCCTCTGCACAGTGATGAATTACACTATTTAATAGATCGTTGCTACGTGCTAGTCCCTTTTTTAATATTATCTTCTAACACTGATCAATATGTGGACACGTAAGTCATAAACTGATGGCTCTCAAGACAGAAAAAACAAACAACTCGTGGAAAAAATGCCAAATAATGGAAAATGTGGGATAATTTAGCTCCAAAAAATAATTTGCAGGTGAGATTATGGCAATGAAATGCACAATTATNGCTACAATGGAGCTGCTGAAGAGAGTCCAGATGAGGCCACGGAGATACTCCAGGGCTGGAGCCCCTCTGCTCTGGGGACAGGCTGGGAGAGCTGGGGGGGGGTTCACCTGGAGAAGGGAAGGATCCAGGGAGACCTGAGAGCCCCCTGCAGAGCCCAAAGGGGCTCCAGGAGAGCTGGAGAGGGACTGGGGACAAGGCATGGAGGGACAGGACACAGGGAATGGCTTTCTACTGCCAGAGGGCAGGGCTGGATGGGATATTGGGAAGGAATTCTTGGATATGAGGGTGGGGAGGCCCTGACACAGGTTGCCCAGAGAAGCTGTGGCTGCCCCTGGACCCATCCCTAGGAGTGTCCAAGGCCAAGGTTGAACAGAGCTTGAAGCAACCTGGGCTAGTGGAAGGTGTCCCTGCCCATGGTAGGGTGTGGAAGGAGATATCTTTAGGGTCCCTTCCAACCCAAACCACTCCATGATTCTATGATAATTATTAGCAATAAAGACTTCACCAAAGGGGTACAACTGGACTTTCTCCAACCCACGCACAATGTTTCAAAGCCCCACTACAAATCAAACCTGCTTGCCACGATGTATTTTGTGTTTTTAAGCCCACACACGGAGTTACTTCATTTCTGCCTTTTCTACCGTGGGCAGATTCCAAAAGCACGAGTTGAAATGGAAAAACACCCGGTGGGTTTTTTTCTTGTTTTGTTCGCAGGTTGAATTTTCCTCTCGAAGCAGCAGCATCAATAAACACTGCAGAGCTTTTTGAGGGCGGACATTCCCCATCCCCTCCGTGCTCTACCTCATTACCTTCTTGTTTGGTTGTGTTGGCTTCTCCTCATCAGCACAAACACAAGGCACTGCCAGGCTGGCATTTTTGAACGTTCACATCATACCCTGACCTCCTGCTCACACCCACGACACGAAAAAGAAGGAAACCCCCTATTTCAGCTTTAAATGTTAACCAGGTTCCCTCTTGGATTTGTTTCTCCTTCCCAGCAACGCTAATTTCCAATCGAACCACTGACTCAATTAAGCAAGACGGTGAAGTTGTTGAGACCTTGTCTAATATTATGTCCCAGTAACAAAAGAGGAAGCCAGGAATGGTTTGGTGCCAGCAACTAAATCCGTTTTAATGGGCTATTCTAATTAAACAAATTGAATTAATGATGGCCTCTGCACAGTGATGAATTACACTATTTAATAGATCGTTGCTACGTGCTAGTCCCTTTTTTAATATTATCTTCTAACACTGATCAATATGTGGACACGTAAGTCATAAACTGATGGCTCTCAAGACAGAAAAAACAAACAACTCGTGGAAAAAATGCCAAATAATGGAAAATGTGGGATAATTTAGCTCCAAAAAATAATTTGCAGGTGAGATTATGGCAATGAAATGCACAATTATAGGATAATGTAGAATAAGTGGAGTCTGTAAGTGAGAGGAAGGATCCAGGCAGTTTGATCTTCTTTTAGGAACACCTAACTTCATTTTTCCAGGCACCTTTAGAAGGTCAGGATAGGATTTAACCATCCGATGTGACACCTCAAGGGATTAAGGTCAGAGCTTAGTCAGTTTAAAGGCTGCAAATCCTGTCTGCTCATAAACTAATAGGAAAAAGAAAAGAAAAACTGTGTTTATGAGGACCAATAATAATGAAGAGAAATGAAACGTCCTTAAAGATGGTTGGGATTCCCATATAACTGGAAGAGGGTCCATACAACATATGGGACCACGAGCAAGACCAAGAGTAGAACAGGCAGGTAGAACAAGCACAGGTGCTAAGCAGTCTGATAAAAGGTCTTTTGCTATCATTTTCCATGATCTTTTTTCTAAAAAGAGCCTGATTTTTGCCAGTTTCGAAACAGCACCAGAGCACCACGCACAGCGGACTTTGAGAGAGTTTAAGAGGATGTATCATGTCATTGCCAACAGCTTCAAACAGGCTGAGCAGGATCCAAGGTTTGGGTCGCTACTAAAAGCCACAGGAAAGATTATCTGGGATTAAATGGGAATAACTGACAAAATGGAGACAGGAAAGTTGCAAGGAACAGGCACTGCTAGTTAATAGAATCACTCCAAGTACAGCAGATGCGCTGGTGTTGCAAAATGATCACACAAGACGACACTTGGCCTCGGCACCTGAAATTCTGAGGGTTACAGAAAATGGAACAAAAAATAGTTCTCAAAGGAAAGATGTAAAAGAAGCATGGGCCTAAAAGGGACTTGTTCATCTGCTATAAAAAGAACTCTTCAGAGTTCTCTGTAGAGCATCCAACACTGAATTCCCCCCGCCAAGGCAGGACCTGGCTCTCTGAAGACACCTCAAAGCTCAGCACCATCCATGTCCTCACACCCCACACATGGCAAGTGATGCACAACCCTCCTGACACCAGACATGGGAAACAAGAGAGAGGTTCATCCCTGAGAGCCTTTACTCTCACAGGTGTCCCTGCCCAGGGCAGGGGGTTGGAACTGGATGGTCTTCAAGGTCCCTTCCAACCCAAACCATTCTGGGATTCTGGGATTTACCAAGTTCATGTTTTACCTGCCCGGGTTCGTCATTCAGGGACGAACTGCTCTGAAATAAATCCATCTTTGTAATGGTTTCATATAAATGAATCTCAGAATTGTTTAGGTTGGAAAAGCCCTCTGAGATCATCCAGTCCAACCACCCCATCAAGGCCACCACTGATCCATGTCCCCCAGGGGTCACATCCACAAGGATTTTAAATCCCTTCAGGGATAGGACTCCACCTCTACCCTGAGCAGCTGTGCCAGGGCTGGACAACCTTTTTGGGCAACAAAGCAGTAAACGGGCATCCCATTTGCTAAGTCCCACTCAGCTGGTCTCACCCCAGTCAGGCCAGGATTGCGGATAAATGATGGATTGATCCTGAACACGGGACATTCCACGGCAGGAGGTGGCACACGAGCCATGGTGCTGCCACACGGGTTTTTCAGCTGAGAAACACAAACCATATTATCGCTGCATTATATAAAAAATGTTTAAAAGTGAAGGAGTGGGCTTTGTGTTTCATCCAGCTCCCTGGAGCCGAAGCGAGCCAGCTCAGAATCCTGGTGTTTGCACCTGGGGGGAAGGAGAAGGGAAGAAGCCACAGCCAAGGTGGCAGGATGCTAATTCAGGCCTCCTAATGAATTCAGAGTCAGAACAAATCAAAGGAGAACTGTGCTTAAAATAATAATAATAATAAAAGAGAAACAGCAGCTACAGGTGTAGATTGTGAACTGGCATTATCCTGCCTTGTTTAAAAAATGACACGGTAATTCTAATGACAAACTATGTTATAAATAGACACTTAATTATGATATCTTAGGTTTGGCATCTGCGTTTTCACCCCCTGGAAGGCAGAGGCTGAGGAGCGTTTGCTGCAAAGCTGGAGAACTAAACAAGGCAAAAGGAAACACGGAGCGAACTTCAACCAAACCCACAACTGGCTGCTCTTCACACCCTCCACTTCCCTTCTCACAGGAGAAGAAAAGGAATTACCCTGGACCTTGGATGCGCTGCCATGGGAGAGACCCACCCTCGGGACATCCACTCCACTCCCATCCCAGCCCTCTGACCACCATCCTGCACCTGAATCCAGCCACTCTGGGGCATTTTCCTCCTCCTCTCCCTCCCAGGCCATGGGTCCAGCAGCTACCATAGAAACCAAAGTGCTGCTCTGCAGCGCACGGAGCAGATGTCACACGGAGCAAGATGAATGCCGATGTGGCGAGGGGGGTGGATGCAAGAGGAGGAGGAGGAGGAGGAGGAGGAGGAGGGGAAGCAGCATCACACGTTCAGAATTAAATGTTCCCACCAGAGGGAGTGAGTCATTTCTGAAGGAAAGTGCAAAGCTGCAATATTTTTTCCCCTCCACTCTCGAAGCACATCCGCAGACAGGGACATGCAAACCTCCACCCTGTGCTGGATGCCGGGAAAATCAAGCGGCACGGGATGAGGAACAGGTGGAGGAACTTAATGCTGTCTTTGGCTCAGTCTTCACCCATCAGACCGGTTGTTCCCCAGGTACCCAACCCCCTGAGCTGGAAGATGAAAACAGGGCACAGAACAATCCAAGGGGAAATGGTCTGTGACCTGCTACCGCACTTGGACACAAAATTCCACGGGGCCAGATGGGATCCACCCAAGGGTGCTGAGGGAGCTGGTGGAAGTGCTCACGGGGCCACTTCCCATCTTTTATCAGCAGTCCTGGCTTTACCAAGGAGGCCCCAATCCACTGGAAGACAGCAAATGTGACGCCCATCACATTAGTGGATGGAGAAGCATCATTTGTGGATGGTCACTAGGACAAGAGGAAATGGCACCAGAAGAGGTTTAGGTTGGATATCAGGAATGATTTCTTCACTGAAGGGGTGAGCAGGCACTGGAAGAGGTGGAGACCTCATCCCTGGAGGGATTTCAAAGCACTTGGGGACATGGTCAGTGGTGGCCTTGGCAGTGCTGGGGGATGGTTGGACTGGATGATCTCAGAGGGCTTCTCCAACCTAAGCAATGCTATGGTTCTGTGACTCTAACCAAGAGTGCTCCCATCCCTCTGGCACAGGGGCTGCAGTCCCTCGTGCTCAGCTCTCCAAGGAAAACTGTGATTTCCTCCTGAGCTAAATGACCACCTGACCTATAACAACTGAGGCAGAATTCTGCCATCGTTTCAAAATGCCCTTTAGAGCTTTTCCCTTTCCAACCTTCCCAGGAGACTGCAGGAATATGAGGTTTAATGAAGTCAACACGCACTAGACAGGCATTTTATATCAAAAAATTGCCTCGTTTCTAAGCCTAACAAGCCATAGTCCAATGGTACACTGGATGTGTACTCAGAGTAAAAACCAGTAACAACCAGTCTGGAGCAACGTTTGATTTCTTCCTGTTGAAAATTAGTATCTTTGCCTCAAGTTTCGCTTTTTAATCCACAAAAAGGCCCTTCTTAATATGAGGCTCTTTTCCCAACACGAGCATCATCCCCCCTTTCTTCCTTCCCTTGACATGTCTTGTGTGTATCTAATTTACTGTCTAATATTTGTTGAAACATTATGAAATTGGGGGGCAGAGGTGAAATTATATCCTTTTAATTAATAAACTGAGAATTGGAGCAACCTGATGTCTGCCCATGGCAGGGGGGTGGAACTAAATGATCCTTAAAGTCCCTTTCAATCCAAACCATTCTGAGGTTCTGTGATAAATCCCAAATAAATGGGATGAAACATTTTCCAAACCCTCCTTCAGCCGGACCGGGTGATGAATTCACAATCACACACAGCAACAACAGCAGAAAACGATGCCTAAAACACCGTATTTACTTCTCCAGGGTGTTTATATTCAAATGTCCCTCCCAAAACTCACTTGGCAAATAATGTTCCCACATCGTGCACCTCCTGCTTTCTGTGGAGAAATACAAAAAGCACAAAATGTCCTTTTGCCCTAATTTACAAACACCAGAATTCTAATTCTGCTTTAGGTGAAATACGAAAGGGTGAATTACACAAATACGAACAAGTTGCTCAAATTCTTAGAAACCTGGTGGTTTGTGTTGCACAAAGAGAAGGGAAAAGCTCCTCGTTCCCTGCCCTTGCACAAGTGCTTTGAGCCCACTAGAGGGCAATGAAAGAAATCAGGTTTTCCTCCAGCCCTGGAAAATCCCCTCATTTCCCACTGAAGGCTTTTCCTCGAATAATATATCACGGGATAATGGGGAAATATATTTCCTCTGGTTGTTGGCACATAAAATAGCAACCACATATATATAATGGCAAGAGGAGCTGGATGAAAAATAACCAGCCAGGATATAATTAGCTGATTGAGATAAAAATAATAATAAAAAAAAAGATTACAGCGAGCAAAATGATATTAGAAGTGCACGTTTGTGTGTGGATGAGGAAATATGTGATTTTCTAACTCCTCTTTTTATTCGGAATTTTTTTTTGGGTGTTTTAAGCTCCACGCAACTTTATTTCTCGGGCTGAAAGTTGTAACTAAGCTGCATTTGCTGGAGGAAGATGATTTTTCAGATTTTCTGGGATAACCATTCCGTCATTTCTGAGAATTATAACTGGGGGAAATATTGCATTTTCCCTATTTAAAAAAAATGATCTGGGATGCTTTGTTAAGGAATGAAAAAAAAACCCAAACCTTGAAGTTTGCAGTCAGGAGTCCTTCAGGGCGAAGAACTGGTTTAATAAACCCAAAGTTATCTGATTTTTCAAGTTTTTTCAGGAAAAAATGTGGGTTTCACGTAATCAGTACATGGTTAATATTGAATATTCCAGAAGAGGGGATGAGCACCAGCGCTTCAAAAGCAAGACAACACACACCCCGCTGAATTTATACGAGGTTAAAAACAAAAACAAACCAAAAAAAACCCCCAATGACATTCGGTTGGAAAGGAATATAATTAGTGTCAATCATTCTACAATGTTTTTGTAGAAAACAGGTCAAATATAAACCCAACATCTGTCTCTGATGTCATTACAAGTTCAGCTGGCGCAGGAAACTTTGTTAGATACAGACTGTGAGCATTCTGAGTTTGATTTAATATCATGGAATTATTCTAATTTAAAAAAAAAAGAAGTGCTGTATGGTATTAATAGAGGGAATGGTAACTGGATTAAGATGGACTTTCACCAGAATTAGGAAACCCAGAGATCAAGGCTTAGACAGAATTATGAAATTAGTGCTGGGGCAATTAGAAGATCACATGAAGGTCGGAGTCACAGCAAACTCTGATGATGCCACGGTGCCCAAACTGCAGCTCTGAGCTCTTTAGAACAAAGTTAACCCCCAAATTTCACATCTAGGAAGGTGAAACCTCAAAAAAAATCAAGAAGGTTCAAAATTAGATTTAAAAAATCATTTTGGTGTAGGTCACAGGTATTTCCAGTGCCTAAAGGGGCTCCAGGAGAGCTGGAGAGGGACTGGGGACAAGGCATGGAGGGACAGGACACAGGGAATGGCTTCCCAGTGCCAGAGGTCAGGGATAGATGGGATATTGGGAAGGGATTCCAGCTGGGAGGGTGGGGAGGGGCTGGGCTGGAATTGCCAGAGAAGCTGTGGCTGCCCCTGGATCCATCCCTGGCAGTGTCCCAGGCCAGGCTGGATTCCCTTGGAGCAACTGGGGACAGTGGAAGGTGTCCCCACCCAAGGCAGGGGGTTGGAATGGAAGATCTTTAAGGTCCCTTCCAACCCACAGAGCAAAAAGTCCTGGGGGTCTGGAGCATGGAGTCACTGGAGATGATTTCTCAGCCTCTGGTGACACTTGTGCAGTGGCCCAGCAGAGCACAGACCTCCACGGTCCTGCAATGGGAGGTATCTCAGGGTGCTTGAGGAGCAGATCTTGTCCAACTTGAGATGGTGGGTGATTCCATTTACTTTTTGCCCCTGTGAGTAAATGGCAATAAAGGTCAGCCGGAAGAGGTGCCAGTTCACCTCTGTCTGCAAGGATCAAAAGGTGAGGAGGATTTTCAGAAACATGGGCCTGAGGGAGAAAGTGAAAAATTTAAAGACTGGGGAAGATGTGGAACTAGGAAGGAAGGGATGTTGGGCAAGGCCAAAGGATGGGAGATCCTGGGAAGCAAAAGAGCCAGGAAACAATGTGGGGAGGAAATAAAGTCTGAAATAAACTTTGGAGGGGGAGAGGAGAGGAGAGNGAAAGAAAGAAAGAAAGAAAGAAAGAAAGAAAGAAAGAAAGAAAGAAAGAAAGAAAGAAAGAAAGAAAGAAAGAAAGAAAGAAAGAAAGAAAGAAAGAAAGAAAGAAAGAAAGAAAGAAAGAAAGAAAGAAAGAAAGAAAGAAAGAAAGAAAGAAAGAGAGAAAGAGAGAAAGAGAGAAAGAGAGAAAGAGAGAAAGAAAGAGTGATTTGATTTATCAGCTCCCTGGAGAAGAGGGGCTTTGCTGGACCTGCTCAGCACAGTGAGGTGTGAGCAGATCTTCAGCCACACTCCCACTGGGAGCTCACCAGGCAGGTCCTGCAGCAGCAGGGGCCCAAACAAGTCCCTCCAGAGCCACTGGACAGAGTCAGGGGCAGCAAAGCAGAGATTCCTGAGCTGAGCTCCGGCAAAGCCCCTGGGATTGCTGCCTGCGATCCCACAGGGCTGGAGCACACACAGGGGAGGGATTGCTGGATTCAGGGATCCAAGGGAGGAGTGGCTTTACGCTGGAAAAGGGTGGATTTAGGTTGGATATTGGGAAGGAATTCCTGGCTGTGAGGGTGGGGAGGGGGTGGCACAGGTTGGGCAGAGAAGCTGTGGCTGCCCCATCCCTGGCAGTGTCCAAGGCCAGGTTGGACGGGGCTTGGAGCAAACCTGGGCTAGTGGGAGGTGTCCTTGCCCATGGCAGGGGGTGGAACTGGATGAGCTTTAAAGTCCCTTGAAGTATTTTTTAAAACTAGATTAGCAATTACTTTTTTTTCTCCTTGTCTTTTAGGTACTTTCGAGCATCCCAACTGGTCATTCCTTTTGGGATGAATAAATGTCAAGGAAGAGTGGTTTCACTTCAATTAAAATCCCATGGCAGACCGTGGGCTAAATGATCTTGAGGGTCTCTTCCAACCCAAACAATTCTGTCATTCTTTGATTCCATGATAAATAAACAAAAAAGAGATCGTTCTGCAGCCTGCGGAAGTCACAAAAGAAGAAAAAAATCTGGATGAAAAAAGATCACAGGTTCAAAGCAGATATGGAAACGTGACTTGCTGAAGCACCCTCTGATTTTTCTTTCCAGGAAGTTTTGAGTTGTTTTCCCAAAAGCCAGGAGCTCTGTTTGATTGAGTGACACACTCCAAACAGAGAGCAATGCACCAAATTCTCTGACACTTCAGCGGGGAACAAAAAGGCTGAAATGAAAGAAACCCGTGGGCAGAATTTTATCTCGGTTGCATTACTGGAAATCCGGAGCAACCCCATGGATTCTCAGGGTGTTGCTCTGGATTTGCAGCTGTGAGGCGGAGCTGCTTTGGGTTCTGCAAGAGAATCTTGAGAGTTATTCAAGCAAATGTTGACATCAGCTAGAAAACGACTTCATCGGGGCATGCCAGCTGTCAGGAGATGCTGTCGCCCACCTGGTCATCAAATCACACAATCTGGAGGGCCAAAGTGGACACTCCTGTGTCCCTATTTAGACACCTGAGCAGCTTGCTTTATAAATGTTGGCTACACGTTGTTTCCATGTAAGAGGTTGGTGGAGCTCAGAACTTCCTAAAGCGTCATTTGGTTCAGATGCATTTTTGGCCTCGTGTTTCGGAGTCGGCTAAACAACGGGAAAAGCATTCCATGAAAACTTACTCGAGTCCTGGCTTGGGCACACTTTTGTCACTGAGGAAACTCGAGGTCTGAGCAGTTCTTTGGATCCCACAGCTTTGCACTGAGGACGAGCAAACTGCTTGGGTGGCAGCAGGAATGCTCCCACGCTCATTAAAAATGTCTGGGTCACCTCAGAAAGGCTTTTTGTTGGGATTTTTTAATTTCCGTGGAAGCCACAAACCAGACCAACCCCTCTCCAGATGAACACACAGAGTCCCACCACAAGCCTTATCCTCACTTGGACACGGACGGATGCAAAGGGCAGAGCAGAATTCAAATGCAACGTTTTCACACTTCTTGAGACTGAGCACATCTGGAGATATTTCTCACTTTCATTTCCTGGGAATTTTTGATTAAGTCAGTTTTAAGGACTGCATTTAACCCAGAGAGAACAAGACCTGACAGAAAACAACAACTAATGATCATCATCCTTCTCCTGCCTTGACCTTCTTCTACACTATTTTATCATGTCCTCCCCCCAAGAGTTAAACTCAGCTCCTTGAGAGCTTCCTGAAGAGAAGGAACTCTCTCCTGTTCCCTGTAATTCACTATGTACACTTCAACCATCATTATTAATATCATTATCAAATTTATGCACCTGACATTTACCATGCTTGTGACACTTTTAGAGTGCTGGAACAGATGCATAATCAAGATCAAAAAATTCAAAAGCCTGACCCAGGAGCCCTTCAGAACAATCCCAGATGCCACTGAGCCACATGAGAGCACATTTCCAGGCTGGTGGAAAGGTATTTATCCTCTGTGTTGGCATCACTGCAGGCCCCACGATGTTTCTCCAGCACTGCTACGACCCAGGACCCACAGGAGGCCAGCTCAGATAGGGTAGGACACCTCAAACCACACCAGACTCCTGCAGGCAAGTCAAAGCAGCCCTTTAAATCTTCATTTTCTGGATCAGCCTGGAGATCTGCCCCGAAGATTGAGAATTCATCTGCCTAAGTAGATGAAAATTTGATGTCTACACAAATTGAGCGTGTTTTTACATCACTGGGAAGCTGAGCCGAGCAAGCCACGCAAAGCAGGAAATGTTTTATTTACAACCCACTCTTGGAGTCAAATCCATTTGATATTTACATTAGTTTATTGTAGGGCAATTTCTGACATCAGTTTAAATGGCCAATATAAGCTTCACATCCACAGTGCAATAAAGCAAATGGCTTCTTTGCTGACCTCCACGACCTCCCCGATGAAAAAATGATTGCAAAAGAGAAAATATGGTTTCATCGCGTTGTTCATAGTTGTAATTTCAAATGCATGATTAGCTGTATTTGCATCAGTCACAGGGCCAAGTGAAATGCCTGGCCTTTATCAAGTGAGCACAAGAGATGCAGAATTGAAAGCTATAAAAAAATCTTGCCTCGCTCAGCATTGATAAAAGGACAATAAAGGAGCTGCTGCTGCTGCTGCTGCTGCATCCAGGGAACAGAAATGATGTGCAATTGGCTGCACTCCGTGCAGGGTGGTGGCACTTCCCGGCCTCAGGGAATGCCCTGTCCCAGGAAATGTTCCAGGCTGGGTTGGAACAACCTGGGGCAGTGGAAGGTGTCCCTGCCCATGGCAGAGGGTGGAATCAGATGAGCTTTAAGGTCCCTTCCAACCCAAATCACTCTGGGATTCTGTGATAAACTCACCAAAGTGGGTTGTTAATCAGTGTTGACAACAGGACAGGTCACCTCACAGGCACATTTATTCCAAGGAACTCAAGCAAGGCAATATTCCAGAATCAGAACCATTTAGATTGGAAAAGACCTCTGAGATCATCGAGTCCAACCTGTGACTGATCCCCACCTCGTCCCCCAGCCCAGAGCACTCATTGCCACGTCCAGTCGTTCCTTGGACACCTCCAGGGATGGGGACTCCAAACCTCTCTGGGCAGCCCCTTCCAATATCTGACAGCCCTTTCCATGAAGAAATTATTCCCAATATCCAACCTAAAGCTCCCCTGGCACAACTTGAGGCTGTTCCCTCTATTCCTGTCCCTGTTCCCCGGGAGCAGAGCCCGACCCTGCCCTGGATCCATCAGGGAGTTGCAGAGCCACAAGGTCCCCCCTGAGCCTCCTTTTCTCCAGGCTGAGCCCCGCCAGCTCCCTCAGCCCCTCCTGCTGCTCCAGCCCCTTCCCAGCTCCATTCCCTTCCCTGCACAGCTCCAGCCCCTCAGTGTCTCCTGTCTGAGGGGCCCAGAACTGCCCTCAGCCCATGGATCCAGACTGTCCGGATCCCTCTGCAGAGCCCTCCTGTCCTCCAGGAGATCAACATTCCCCCCCAAATTGGTGTCATCCACGGATTTGCTCCTGTTGGACTCGATCCGATCATCCATAAAGATACTCAACATTTAACACCAGTCCCTGGCGGACACCACTCGTGATCAGATCCCAGATGGATGCAGCCCCATTCCCTACCGGCCATCCAACCAGTTCTTAACCCAGCCAAGGTGCACCTGTCCGAGCCACGGGCTGCCAGCTTTCCCAGGAGTATCCCATGGGAGACTGCGTCATAGGCTTTGCTGAAGTCCAGGTAGACACATCCACAAGTTCATGCTTTTATCTTGTTGCCTCTGTCACCAAGCAATGCAATAGTGTCAGTTCTGAGTGATGCCCCTGCTGCGAGGGGACCACATTTTCCTGGAGTGACAAAAGAAGGGGAATTTTCTGCCCTTTACAGCAACTAGAGAACAGTTTACAAGTGTTCACACAAAACCCCCTCATCTGCAGCCAAAGGCAGCTCTCTCAGAGAGGGCTGAGCATTCAGGGGGGATCTCTGTGGCACAGAGAAGCGATTACAAAACAAAGACAGGCTCAGCTTATCAGATCAGCTTTGCTTGTCTTCCTAAGAGCCACCAGCCATCAATCAGGAATCCAAGTCCCTGCCATTCACATCAGAGTGAAGCAGAGATAATTTGATACATAAAGCTCTGAATTAGACAGAATTTCAAGAGGAGTGAGCAGGTGTTATTTTTTTTTATTGGCTATTGCATTGCTTTAATAAGAACAATCTAATTTTGAAAGGGTTGTTTAACTTTTTTCCAGCCAAAAATCACACGGAAAACCATCTCCCAGACAAAGCCTGTTCTAAACTCACACAGCACCTTAGATAAAAACACAGATGAGTGTTGTGAACTCGCTCCACCAGGCATTCCTCCATGGAATTCACCACTCGGAATTGTTGATCCCAGAGATCTGTAAAGATCCTTTATTCCAGCTTCACAAATCCAATCCCCACCCCTTCCTATCCTTGCTGCTCCAAAGCTCAGTGTGCTTGCCAGGAAACTCCAGTTTTTCAACCTCTTTTCTCTGATTTGAAATATAAAATTCCTGCTTTTGCACCTGAGGGTTTGGCTGGTCTGTTCCCACATCATCCCACACGCTTCTGGAAGTTTCTCCTTACCTGTTCAACTGCTGAGCTGCAGACACTGTTGCATCTTCTGCTGGCCAGTGCTAACTCCCTGTTCCCCTTATCCTGCAGAACAGCTTCATCCATCACCTCTGCTCTGGAGCCAGACTGGGAGAGCTGGGGGGCTCACCCGGAGAAGAGAAGGATCCAGGGAGAGCTGAGAGCCCCTTGCAGAGCCTGAAGGGGCTCCAGGAGAGCTGGAGAGGGACTGGGGACAAGGCATGGAGGGACAGGACANAGGAGGGACTCAGGATATTCTTGGAGCCCTAAACCCCAGTGTTAGTGCTTGACAACACAAATGCAGGCTCTGATTCCGAAAAAAAAAAAATCAATACAAACTTCTTCCCACCTTGATTTCACTCCTTGGATTACAATTGCCTTGATAATTCATTTGAAAACCAAATCCAGCCTAGCAACTGTCTTGCAAATTGAGTAACCTCAGGTTCAACTGTATTAAAAAACTTCAGCTGCAGGCAAAACTGATGGAGCAGCTCATTCACAGCGATCTCACCGAGCCCTGGCCCTCATTTTATGTTTTGCTGATTGCACCTACACTGTGTTGCCATTTGCCAGCACCACTGTTGCATGAGAATATATCTCGGCACCAGCTGACTCTCGGCTGCACCTTCTCAGCTTCATCAAGGGCGAAGGACACGCAGCTCGATGCACAGTCGTGGCTGGGAGGACATTTCTCAGCTGCTCAACAGCTGCAGGAACCAGCAGCAAGTTCTGCAAGTTGAAATAGATGCAAACCTTGCAGGACACTTGGGCTCAGGGCTCACTGTCATTTAATATGGAATTATTTGGGTTGGAAAAGACTTCAAAGACCATGGAGTCCAACCATTCCCCAGCACTGCCAAGGCCACCACTGACCCTTGTCCCCTAGTGCCACATCTACACAGCTTTTAAATCCTTCCAGGGATGGGGACTCCACCTCTGCCCTGGCCATTCCAGTGCTGGAAAACCCTTTCCATAAAGGAATTTTCCCTAATATCCAACTTAATCCTCCCCTGGCACAGCCTGAGACTCTTCCCTCTCTTCATGTCCCTGCTCCCTGGGAGCAGAGCCCGACCCTGCCCTGGATCCATCAGGGACTTGCAGAGCCACAAGGTCCCCCCTGAGCCTCCTTTTCTCCAGGCTGAGCCCCCTCAGCTCCCTCAGCCCCTCCTGCTGCTCCAGCCCCTTCCCAGCTCCCTTCCCTTCCCTGCACATGCTCCAGCCCCTCAGGGTCTTTCCTGAATTGAGGGACCCAAAACTGCTCCCAGGATTGGAGGTGTGGCACTGAGGTGACTTCACCTGCTGGTGGCACCTGGTTGAGAGGACTAACTGGAGCTACTCCAGAGCAAACCCTCTTGAAACCCATTCTGCTCTTCAGCACAGTTTTGTTCTGCTCCTTCCTGCCCAAGCTGGCTGCTCAACACAGAGCTGACCACACTCTGTGCATTCCAGGGAGGAGCCAGCACCTTGGACAGCCTGCCAGGAATTCCAGATATTAACCCTGGAGTTGGATGGCTTCTCTGCTCAGTCAAGGAAAGCAAAATGTTTCCTTTAAATGACCGAGCCTCCCTGTCTTTCTGAAAACACTCCTCTAACAAACACATCATTTAGTAGTTGAAGGCCCTTCTCAGTGTTGCAGGTCCTTCAGCTCACGAGCACCTCTAAGAGCACATGAACAATTACTCAGCGAACAAAGAAAGAAATTACATTTTGGTTTTATGCCTTTGCAGTGCCAAAAAACTTCAGAGTCCTCCTCCAGTCATTGTACTCTAATATTTGGGAGCCCTCTCCCCTTTTGCTCCTGATTCTCATGGAAAACTGAAGCCATTCCCACGTGTTTTTATCCCTGATTATCTGGCACCTGTCACTGCCAGAAGAGCTTGATGTTTATTTTAAATTGCTGCAGTAATAAGGGAAGTGGTTCTATCAGATTTACATTAAAATCATGCAATGCAAAACATTTAATACGAAAAGGGATTCCTGAACAAATTGTTTGCTCAGTGTGTTTTCCCACACAGCCCCTCCACGGCTCCTGCAGTACCTCAGTAGATAATATTGGAGATATTGTTGTTAATAATACATAGGAATCACATTTCCCCAAGGAATTTCAGCACATATTTGCCGTGTTTCCTTAGTTGCCAACACCGTCCCTTCCTTCCCCACTTCAGTGCAAAAACAAACTCTACATGTGCTCACTTACAGTTGTGCCTAATTATATAAATGTACTAATTATACACACTTTTCAAATGGTGATAGACTTCAAAGTAGGTAAATTTTAAATGGTGCCATTAAGGAAATCTATTTGATGACGGAAATTTCTGTAATATCATATGCAATCTCCTACCTCGCAATTTCGCTTTCATGTCAGTATTTATTTAATGACAAATAGCAGCAGAGAATAAAAGAGATGGAAAAGCAAATTAAAGCTGCGACATTTACAGGGTGATACTGGTCAGCAGATGGTGACAGAAAGGAATAAAAGGAATTTGGAAAAGCAATGGATCCAAGGTAAATAATGAGGGGAAAAAACTTCTGAATGACAATATGAACACTGAGCCTTCTGAAACCAACTCTGCTAAATCACACAAACACCTGCAAGACTCACTTATCCCCGTGTGAAGATACGTGCCATTGAGCACTTCATGGCACGCACGGCTCTCACTCTACTAAGAAAGACTTTAAATTTATTTACTTGCAGTTCAGAGCATCTCTTTGCACCCAAAATGATCCCACCTGCACGTAGGAACCGGCCCAAGAGTCACCCAGACTTCAACCCACCGCACAGTGGGGAACCCCAAAGTGCTGCCCAGGCTCTCAGCACGTGGAGCTCCTCTTTGGACCTTCTGCCTGATGGAGCCCCGCTCTCCCAAAAGCAGCTGTTTGGTTTTAACGTGAAATATTCACCAAAACTCCTGGTTCTTTGACATGACGCTAGTGAAGTCATTGCATGATTAAACATACGAACACCGAGATTCTTCAAGCACTACAAACAGTGCTAAAATAATAATAATCCACTGCCCTGACGTGCCAGGTTTTTCATATAAATCGCAAGAATTTCTATTTCTCTGCTGTAGAATGTGGCTCTTGCACTGCCAAGAGCACGAGGCAGCTCAGACAGCAGCCACAATTCAGCGACACTGCAGGACACTAATCCCCCTGCCTTTAGTGAAACAACAGCTCCTGTGGCAGGGAGGAGACAGAATCCATCTTCCCTGAAAAACAGGGCTGTACAGAGAGGGAATTGGTTGATCTTCTCTCTCACAAATCCTTGTGTCAAAACAAATACTCTTAGGAAGTCACAGGCTGTCAAACCCCATCAAAGGCGTTCATGGAATGGCTTGATAGGAGCATCTTATAAGCAGCAGGTGGGTGATCCTGAGTTATCAGGCTCAAATATTGATCAGGACCTTCTCTCAACATGCAGGAACTCTTTGGTCTGAGATTTTGGCTACACCCTTCAAAGCAGAGGGTCCAGAGATGCTGGAATAGCTTTAGGATCACAGATTTCTGCTTTGGTGCACCCATGTCAAAATAATCTCTTCAAGATACCTCTGCATATGGAATTATTTTTCTTTCTGCATGGCTATGGCTCACACAAACCAAAAAATCCATAGAAGTTGGAATTTCAAGCAACTACAATGTCTTGGAATGAGGAGCTCGGAAAGCACAAAGCACAAGGAGTGATTTTGTGCTCCCTGGTGACATATTTGAGCTCTGCTTGTAGGGGAAGGAATTCCACACCCTGCCCAGCGTTACCTTTTGATATTCCTCCTTGGACCTCAGGGCAGCTTCCATCTGTTCCTGGGAATAGGTGTAGATGGCCGAGCGATACTGTGTGCCAACGTCGTTGCCTTGTCTCATCCCTGCGGAGAGAGAAAACACGGCCCACCGTGAGGATCAGCCTCCCTCCCTCCCTCCCTAGGCTGCTGGAAGAGGGTCAACACCCCTGAATTCCACGGAATCACAGGACGGTTTGGGTTGGAGGGAACCCTAAAGATCATCTCCTTCCAAGCCCTAAAACTTCCACTAAATTTAGGATGTTCCATAGGGCTGGATTAGCACAGTCTCTTCCATGGATACTCAGCAGGGATTTTTAGGAAGCCCAAGACTTTTTTTGGTTGAAGAGTCCTGGAGAGGTTCAACGCTGGTATCTCCATTTAAACAACATGCAACGAGCATTTTTACATTTGTTGCATCCCACAGGAGTCAAATCCAGATGCAAAACCTTCAACAATTCTGCTGCAGTCACCGTAATCAAGGTACCCCGAAAACACTGATTGTGAACCATGCAAAGACTTACCAAAAATGCCAATTTTACCAAGGGCTTGCAATTTATCTTGGGCTGGAGGAGTGCAACGTTATGGGAGAAGGATTTAAAACACCTTTGGAGAAAACCAGTTTTTCTTGGCACAGGTTGGGCAGAGAAGTTGTGGACTGCCCATCCCTGGAGGTGTTCAAGGCCAGGCCGGCTGGGCAATTTTGGCACGAGGATTTTGTGACATTTATGCTGCTATATGGAACCCCTTCAAGAGGTTGGCTGTATGAAGTTGCTCATGCACAGATTTCCAAAACGTGACATGGATTCTACCTATGAAACTGCAAAACACTGGGCCAAAGCAGAGAGAAGATGACTGTCCCCTCAGGTGACCAGTCCTGGGCAACCACACTGGCCAAAAGCACTGCTGTCTCTCACTGGTACCTATTCCCATTCCCATTCCCTCCAGCCAGCTTTGGTGTGGATCAGCCCATCAAGCCAAACAACAGCCTCAGAGAGGAGCTTCAGCATGAAGAAGGATGTGGATGTGCAGCTTTGCAACAGCAATGGCAGCTTTGTTATTCCTGTCTCTCACACCTCGTTCCTGATTTTGCATTCAAGAACAAAACCTTTCGCTTTGCTGTGATAAAATGTGTTAATTTGGAGTTTCTCTGGTGGAGTTGATGAACTCGGGCTCAAGCAGAGCCCTCCCAAATGCCTGCAACCCAAGTCAAACTGGAAATAGGGAGGATTTGTCTTGTGACTGCCACCAGACTACAGAGGCCCCTTTGAAGATTCCCATCAACTCTCAGGACTGTGGAGATGAAATGGAAAAGAAAATGTACGTCCTGATACCCCCCTAAGCGAAGGGCAGAGGGCAGAGAAAGAGGAGGAAGAGCCTGTGATACTGGGGGAAAAGATGCATCAATACACCACAGCTCATTAAATCCTGCTAAGTTTTATCTCTCTTTGCCTTTCCAAGGCAACAGGAAAATGTTTTAAAGGATAGGACAACAAACAAATGAAACCTGGGTGAAATATTTATGAACAAAGATGCACAAGAATACTTTAAAATATGTATTAGGACTAAAATTCCTTTTGATGACCAACAGTTCCATGAAAGAATCTGATCTCAAAACATGTTATGATGATGAAAGAATCTTCTATCAAAACATGTTTTCTGATGATTTGGGTTACTTTTTAAGTGGCAAATTGTATTACTACACCTAAAAACAACAACTGTGTTCTCCATCAATACTTAATAGTGTCGACTGCCAGGCAGAGAATATTTTGCTTGTTCCTTTGCAAGTTCTTTTACGGAGCTCTGGTAAAGCCACTGCTACCGAAGAGTTGGGAATAAAGGGAATACAGGCCAGGAAAGCGTTAGCTTTGCCAGGATATGTTAATGCTCATTGATGTTTGAGCTTAAGCGTTAACATTCTACAAATCTGTTTATTGCTTAACAACCAGCTAGGGAGTAGATTACAAAAATCTCTCAGAATGGAGGATCACTCCACAGTGGGCTGGTTCCCAGCAGGAATTTAAGAGGAGAAGTTTAGCAGGGGCTCGTGAGCTCTGAGTGAGAAGATCAGATTATTTAATGTATGCATGTGCCACCAGGACACAGTAATGGGCAAGCAGTCAGCTTAATTAACTTATCAAAGAGAAGGTTAACAGGAGAACGGACTCTGATTTAAAAATACCTTTAGAAAGGGGAAAAAATGGAGAAATAAGGCTCGTTGGTCCTGCCAAAGTTGCTTAACCAGGTAGGGCCATTGAAAGCCAAGGTATACAAAACCCAGATGAGAAATAAGGCAACATTCAAGCAGTAGAGAGTGTTTCTCCTTTGGACAATGCACTGCAGCCACATTCCAATCCTGAGGGCTTCACATCAGGGACAGACCTTTTCATAGTCAGAGAATCATAAAATGGTTTGGGTTAGAAGGGACCTTAAAGATCACCCCATTCCACCCCCTGCCATGGGCAGGGACACATCCCACTAGCCCAGGTTGCTCCAAGCCCTGTCCAACCTGCTCTTGGACACTTCCAGGGATTCAGGGGCAGCCACAGCTTCTCCGGCCAACCTGTGCCAGGGCCTGCCCACCCTCCCAGGGAAGGATTTCTTCCCAATATCCCATATATCCCTGCCCTCTGGCTGTTTGAAACCATTCATCCATTGCTCCTTGTCCTGTCCCTCCATCCCTTGTCCCCAGTCCCTCTCCAGCTCTCCTGGAGCCCCTTTAGGCTCTGCAAGGGGCTCTCAGCTCTCCCTGGATCCTTCCCTTCTCCAGGTGAGCCCCCCAGCTCTCCCAGCCTGTCCCCAGAGCAGAGGGGCTCCAGCCCTGCAGCATCTCTGTGGCCTCCTCTGGACTCTCTCCAGCAGCTCCACGTCCTTGTGCTGTTGTTCCCAGGGCTGGAGGCAGCTCTGGAGGGGGTGGTCTCACCTGAGGGGGCAGAGGGGCAGAATCCCCCCCTCCCCTGCTGCCCACGCTGTGGGTGAGCCCTGGATACCAAAACTCCAGATCTGCACCACGTCAGTGGTGAATGCATAAAGCTAAGGAGGAGTCAGGCTGTGCAGGAACAGCAGCCCCTCCAAGAACCAACGTGCTGGTCTGGGCTGTTAAACCATCCCCATGGAAGGAAGAAGACTGAACAGGTGCTTTAACATGGTCAAACATCTAAGCTAAAATGTCATTTCTTTTCACTTGTTGATTAAATGAATTTGTACCTAAATCTCCCACCACACGCAGCCAATACATCATCTAAGGCACTAAGACTTGGAGATAACGAAATAAATTCTATGTATACAGACAAAGCCAAGGGCCACTGTTGTTGTTGTTATTTGTGATGGACCTCACAGGGACAAACTCACACCTCAAGGGTCCATCACCGACTTTTTCAAACCCTCTGGCAAGTCTTATTTGCTCGTATTCACCAACTCAGTGAGTAGCAAACAAGGCAAGAAATTCAGTTTCCTAAACGCCTGTGGTAGGATGATCGAGCTTAACAATCCCATCTTTAAAAAAAAAACAAACCAACTATGGAATAAAAAGAAACTACAAAAAATCCACAAGGTATCTGTGCTTCACTTCTTAACTGGAAGAAGGAATAACTTCTACAGAACTTCAGAGCCTCTGCACCTTCTAGGAAAATGCTGGTTTCCTCCAACTGTTCTACGTGATGTCTCAAAGTCATTCTCTGCACAAAACCTGCCAGTTTAGGGATGGTTTTTCGGGCAGCTCCAGGAGATAAATCTTTCCCTCAAGGATATAATAAATAGGGAAATCTGCCAGTAGGGCCTGATCCTCCTTTCCATTTGAGGCCAAGATCTTAAATAGGTTCCTTCTTAAAGTTGTTAAGAAAATATGTGAACCCTGAGGAATCACAGAGTCATTGAGGTTGGAAAAGCCCTCTAAGATCATGGAGTCCAACCATTCCCTCAGCACTGTAAAGGCCACCAAGTGCCACATCCACATGGCTTTTACATCCCTCCAGGAATGGGGACTCCACCTCTGCCCTGGGCAAATACCTGTGTCCTTGACCAGGTGACCAAGGACACATCCAACAGTGACAGGAACAAATACACCCTGGAGCTATAGGACTGCCACTGGCTGTTGACGCCTGAGACGGTGAAAATCGGCTTCTAGGCTGGGAACAGCCATAAAATCTGTCATCAAAGAGACCTTTAGACAGAGAGGCTGATTTCAGAGCTGATGGAAAAGCAGAGAATTCCCACCTCTCTGGCAAAAGGCAAAAATACATGTTTTTTGGATAGGGTTACACGGTGCCAAGGCCAAACCCTGTGTGTGGGACGGCCAGTCATTGTGAACTCCTGTCTTTGGAGAACCACGGAGGGTGAGGGCACCTGGAGCTCTAAGCGTGTTTAGATGTTGGGCCCGGATCATACTCAGAAATTTCACTTTGGCCTGGACCACTCTGGAGAACATAAAATGTGCTCGCTGTGCCAGCAGAGACCAGAACTCCAATTAATCACTAAATGCCCTCAAGGGCTCAACACTTGTTTTCTGTGAAACGAATTCGTGGCCAGAGGGTGGCAGAAAGAACAGGCAGATGTGAAGCCTTCCCAGATCCTGCAAAAGGATTGCCATGGAATACAAACACACGGCCACTGGGAAAGCTGGGTTTTGCCAAAATGTAGATAAACGGGCAAAGAAATGGCTCTAAAAAGCCCTTTCTTACCAACACTTCGGTGCCTTCTGATGCACCTGGGTGGGAATGACTTAGTCTTGGTCTCCTCCATACTCTTTGTCATCAAAGCAGTAAAAACCATCTCTGTTTTGGTTCAAATGATCGGAATATGGACTGGAATATTGGACTCCCCATCGCTGGCAGTATCCAAGGCCAGGTTGGATTCCCATGGAGCAACCTGGGCTAGTGGAAGGTGTCCCTGCCCATGGCAGGGGGTGGAATGGGAGTATCTTTAAGGTCCCTTCCAACCCAAACCAGTCTGTGATTCTGTGATTAATAAAAAAACATATTTCCCAGTACTTTTTTTGGGGGGAAAATTGAAACAAGCAAGTTCGGTTCAAAATGATGAATCTTGAACAGATTACCTGCAGAAAGCTAAAGCAAAAGACACTTTCTTTATTTTATTGGCTAAATCAAGGAATTCTTTTGAAGGCTCAACCCTCTAATGACTTGAAAGTAATACTTAGACACCACTCCTTATCTTCTCTCCATTTAAAAATAATAAAAAAAAAAAATGTAATGGCATCATCCGTCAACTTTGCTATTCCCAGAGGATCCCAGGCATAATGGAGATAAATGACTGAGGTCTGTGAGACTCTTCTCTGCCATCCAGTGAAATTTTAAAGGGCAGTTCATAGCTCTTATTTTTATCATAATTTTTTTTGTGATTTATAGACTTTTCTGCAGCTGTCACTTATTTTCTTATCCCCTGCAGAAACCTGACCCACTGATTGGTCATTTTCTTTTCCCCAATCAATCCTTGCTGAGTTAAGACTAATAAAACTCCTTCTTCCAGCTCATCATAGAATTATTTAGTAAAAATCAATTGCACCATGTCACCCTGGCTTGATGTCATCACTCACTATAATGATTACATCTATACAGCTTAAAAGTTGCCAGGGGAAAGTAAAACTCTTTATGGCATATGATTAAAGGAGAAAAATGTTAATAGGAAAGAAGTTAGTTACAGGGCTGTGGCTTGAGAGTTCTTGATGGGTTTCAAGGTGCTGTGGTGCAGGAAGGAGAAATGAAATATAAAAGAGCTTCTCCAGAAGGTTAAAATACATTAATGAGCTTGTACATGTTAAAGAAAACTTTTATGCTGTCAACAGAGTAAAAGGTTCAGAGAGTTTTCAATAGGAAACTACATTTTTGGTCTTCTTTTGGAAAAAGAAGATGATCTCTAAGATGATCTTTTCCAACTGTTCTGTGATTCACATTCCATATGCAACATTGCTTCTCTGGCAGTGCAAATGTTTTAAAAAGCTGGAAGGATTTGGTTTGAGAGAAGAGCTCCCTTTATGCCTCGTTATTTATTAATACATTCAGCTATAAAATTCCTTAAATGCTCTTTGACATTTGAAGGAAGTCCATGATCTACCTCAGCCCACAGGCTAGTTTTGATGAGTGTCCCAAAGCTCAAGTAGTAACTGTCACTGACAGAGAGGTATTTGAATCCATTTCTAATTATTACTTGAAAATACATATTCACAGATGAATAGAACAGTGAATTTTAAACATAAACCACCCTTAATTGCGCTAAACTTATTGTAGGGGACTTGGAGCTTTAATCAAACTTGGTTTAACTTTATTGAAAAGTTAAATTATTAGTTTTAGATAAGTTTTAAGATTTTCTTTTCCTGCCATAGACAGAGATTAGGCTGTTTTAGAAGTGTCTTAACAATTTCTCTCAGGGCTGGATGAACCTCAACCAGCTGGAGGGAGTCCAGAGGAGGCCATGGAGATGCTCCAAGGGCTGGAGCCCCTCTGCTCTGGGGACAGGCTGGGAGAGCTGGGGGTGNTTTTATGAACACAGGGAGGAAATGGAATTTTTATCCACTTTTATTGGTGCAGCAGGAGCTGAACTTCCAGATTTAGGCAACCAAAAGCTGCCCAAACAGAGATGCCTCATTTGGGGTGAGTCAAGTATGTTGATCTCCACTGACAACCATGGAGCTGAGACCCTCCATGCCTACGGAAAACAACTAAATTTAGCTGGATTTAGCTCAGCCTTCATCCCACCTGACGTGTCCATGCTGGTCAGAAGAACTGGACTGAAGATCTTTATAGCCTTCAAACCCATCTGTGAACAGAGTAGAGATGTCTGAAGGACAGTGGAGGACACAACATAGGGCATAAAGGACCCCACATTTTCCACGGTCTGATGCACAAGGGCATCTGACATGGCAAAAGACTTCTCTCTTTGGGCACCTGAACTGGGCCCTCAGTGCCTGTTTCCTCCATGGATTAGCTGTGCTGGGATGCTGGAAAACGGCTGGAAAAAATATAAAGAAGAAACACAACAATTCAGGTCGGGTGGCTGTGGAATCACACGTGTCGTGTTCTTCATGCGCCTTCTCCTTTCTCTTGGTTTATCCTGATTATGCCTCAATTTGGACATGCGTTAGCACCGTGAATCTAAGCCTGCTGTGATCCACCAGGTGCTGGTGCAACAGCAGCAAAAATAATTAGCGCCAGCCAAAAATACCAGTGTTGTCATTTGCCTTTATCAGCAGAGAAGCTCGGGGGACGCCGCTCTCCCAACGCACACGAGGCAGCTCTTATAAATATGCACGAGAAATTCGCAGGCGGAGAAAAACAGTCATTGCCTGCAAATATTGTTGTTCAGAGGAGAGGCAGCTTTGACCCCTTGTACCTAATTATACACGAAAACAAAGATTAAAAGCCTACTAATAATCACCATAAACTGTGATTAATGAAGGCACGCTTCGGTGCCTCAGGTTTCTAGACCCGAGTACAGTAAATTCACTGGTGGGTTATTTGAAGAAAAAAAAAAACGTAGGGTATCATTTTATTTTGACTTTCTTGCTTCCCTTGCCTGAAGTTGGGAAGAGTCCCTCAAAAAATTCTGCTGGAAAAGACTTTCTAAGGTTGGTCTTTTCTAATTCTATAAAGGCACGAAAATCTAAAAGTTGTTATTTCCCCCACATCAGAATCAGGGAACGGTTTGGGTTGAAAGGACCTTTGAAGACCACCTCATTCCAACTTTCCACTACACCAGGTTGCTCAGGGCTCCAACTCATCTTCAAGGAACCATTTTCTCATCCTCAAGGGACTATTTGATTGCTGACCTTCACAGTACTGAAAGATCAAGGTAGTTTTTAGTAGTTTAGTAGTTAACTGGTTAACACATCCTTGTCAGATCTAAACCAAACAGCCCAAAAGTAGTTTAAAGGTAAGAAGAACTCAGAGCCCAGAAGGACTTTTGCCCTTGGGCCAGGATGGATTCAGCACCACTTCATAACGCAAAGAATTCAGCCATTTCAGCAACCACTTTAATAATCCCCTTCATTAAAAGAGATGCAGAGAAAAACGGCATCTCCCAAACTGGAAATGTAGGTCAGAAAAAGTCTGTCCTAATTTACAGGGATAAGAAGAGTCTAACGTGCAAATGAGGAGAGGACAGCTAAAATTCCTGGGACCCCAAAGCAGCCTAATCACACCTATTTAATTTTAATGCATGTTTAGTTCCAGAGAAACACAAAGAACAGGAACAACAGCACATGGGACATTTTGGTTCATGAAAGAAGTGAAGGTCCATCTTCAAAGTGCAGTGTTGAGTCAGAATTGCTGGCAAAGACTTTACTACTGACTTTACTACAGACCGCAGGGATTTTGGAGGTGATTATGGCCAAGGGACTAAACTGGTTGCTTTTGGGATGGCTTGACATCAACCAGCTGTCCCGCCACTGGAATTTCATTGGAAAGAGCAGGAATTCCAAGAACCTGAAGGCACCAGAAGACAGTGTCTCCTACCAAACAACTCGGCGCACAGCTGGGCGTTCAAAGCTGCCAGAAAACCAAAGCACATTTATGTTTATTGTGTCTCAGCACATGGATTTCCGTGGCTTTTGTCAATTCAGCAGCACCGAGCTGGGTCGTAGGCGCTTCCTTCAGGAACCTCCCAGCAATACCTTTACCACTGATTTAATTAGCATCCTCTCCACTGTATCCTCCAAGTCATTAATGAAAATATTGCGGAGTATTGGACCAAGAATGGCTCCCTGAGGGGCTGTTAATTCTATTTGGAATATATTTAATATGCCTGGTGACAAGAGATTTTGCATTTCTGCTGGGTTTTGTTACACCTTGTAATAACGCCGAAACCATCAAGACTCTTAACGACATTTGAAATCCACCACAAAGGTGCTTTAAATCTGAGGCTTGCAAATTTCATTCAAGTTATAAAAGGGGAGCAAGTTACAGAAACGTAAAGGAAGAAGATTAAAAATGGTTATATTTTTACAGGGAGAGTTTCTTTTTTTCCCCCCTTTAAAGTCTAAATGAAGTTCCAGGCCTGTAGCAGAATACATAATGCTGCTTTAGGGTGGCTGCAGTGTTTTTTATGTGTACAGCTGTTCTTCCACTGGTATAAGTAGACACATCTGCTCATTAGCAACACAATGTCATTTCTAGTGTCTAATTTTAATTATTTGCAGATGATAGATTCCTTATGCCATGTCTAAAAAAAGGACAGTCCTTCAAAACTGGTGAGAAATAAATATACCCTCTGTGACTAAAGTGGGTCAGCACAACGAAAACCAGATATTAATCTGGAGAATTCCTGTCTCAGCACCAAGGCCAAACGCCAGCGTGGCTGGAAGGTCACAGGAAGGAGAAATGGCTTGTACATCTCCTCTTTTCATCGTGGCTGCACAAGACATATGGACTAAGAGACGTTCTGAACGGAGCTGGCAGGTGATGAGTTTGTTGTAGGACAGATGGTCCTCAACTGCTGGAAAAATATCAGTGCTGCTTACATTTCCTGTGCAAACACAGGCAAGATAAGGACTTCTCCACCACAGGAAGGGGGAGTGGGATTGCTCACAGTGACTTTGGTTCTCTGTGTATTCACAGAGGCTCTTAAGGCCGCAATTCCTGGGCAGTGGTGGCCATGGGTGGCTTTGTCCTTCACCACATTGTCATTACTCTCAGCTCCTGCCACTAATTCAAAAATCCAAACAGGAAGGCAGAAGGAATGAAAAAGGATGGGATTTGTGCACAACACTTGTACCTAAGTTAGCTCTTATGGGCTGGGAAGGATTGGGTGCTCTTGATAAACATGAGGAGCAAAATAACCAGAACAAGCACTTGTTTTGGGTTGTACTCAAGAAAGAAAAGAGTTAAAGGAGTAAAAGGATTTTTCATTTCTCCCAAACATGTTCTCATAGAATTCCAGAATGGTTTGGGCTGGAAGGGACCTTAAAGTTCTCATTCTACGCCCTGTCATAGGTAGTGACACCTTCAACTGGGCCAGGTTGCTCTAAAGATAAATAAGTTCTGTCATCCGCTTGACTTCTGTCCAGCCAATGAAAGCAACAAGAAGCCTTTTTTTAGAGTCTCTTGGACTGGGCTGAAATCTTTGACACACAAAGGACTTCAGGCAGGGCCAGCAGAATCATGACCGGAGACGATCTACAGGATTCACATTTGCACCATGACAAAAAGGCTCCGCTGGAACCAGACTGTTTTTAACAAAGGCTTGGAGAAACAGTTTCTGACACCCCACGAGGAGTGGCCAAACTTTCTGATCAGATTTGATATGACGTGTTCCTCCCTGAACGTCAGCACAGCGGGTTTTGGAAGAGGCTCATGCACTGCAGGACAGGGCTGATGCCAGCAGGGTGGGCCCCTTCACAGTCACACTCCTGGAGATTTCAATCCTGGCTCAAAAGCCCGTTTCGCTTCCCTTCGTGCAGGGTCGATTTCCAGCTCGAGCAGAGGGCTTTGTGATTGCCGGTGTCCACACAGAGAGGGTGTAGCACTCTGTGGAAAATCAGGGAAAAGAGGGGGAAAATTGCCCTTTTCCCTAACAGTGAGGTCAAAGATTAGTTTAGAGAAATGGTGAAAGGCAGGCTGAGGCACAGCACAAACTGGACAGGAGGTGCCAGCGGAGCCACTGGAGGGGGAAATTTTCCGGAGGCACTCAGGCTTCTATCTTAAAAAACACGGATTGGCCCCATCAGTGCCAAAACCAGGCAATGCAGACTCTGCCCTACACACCTACGAACTTCAGAAAAATAAAATCGCCCGCAAAGTGATTAGTCATAAAACCTTTTTGCAGTATTTTCAGCACATCGCGCTCATTCTCCTTTTCTGCCTGAATGACAAAGAAACGACCACCTCAGAGCACTTCCAGAGCTCCACAGAGCAATCCTCTGGTAGATCAGCTCGTTCCTGGGAGGGAAGGAATGCTGCTCGGAGCACCAGAGGCTGAGCAGAGATGACAGCCATATGCCACTTGGCAGAAGTCAGGGGCTTGTTTGTTGCTTTTTCAGGATCCCAATTCTAATGAATTATAAAATAGAGCCTAAATTAATAGTCAAGAGGACTTTATTGGGGCCCCACGCTTAGGAGATGCTCATCTGGGAGAATCTCTTTCAACTCGGAGACTGTTTGACTTGATCAAAGGTTCTTGCTTTTCAATTGACTTCTGTACAATCCTCAGACTCAAGAGCTTCATGAAACAAGAGCCTGGCTGCCTCCCAGAGACAATTCCAATCCCAGGGAGATGTCAGTCTCATCTTAAAGGCCAACTGCTCGGAAAGCAGGAACTTGTGAATATTAATGCGCTCGTACAACAATGAATGATGGGGCTGCCAGTCTGTGCTCTTTAGCAACTTGGTACCAACCAGGCTGATATTTGAAAGGTCTTTATCTGCAACAGAACGCCCGTATTTGATGTTTAATGACACCAGAACAATCAGACAGGTGCATTATCTCTGCTGGGGGTAGAAGGGATGAAATGGTGTTATCCCAACTTCTGGAAGAAGATAAAACAGGCAAAGCTTTTATACTTTTGAGTGAGGTGTGTGCTCAAAAAGTCCAGCACTCGCTGGTTGAACGAGGCACTGCAGTCGTCCAAAGGCTCTGCTGAATTCCGTGAACAAGAAATCTTTCTAATTTATCTGCTTAGCAAAGTATTTCTCTTTGACAGACCGAGTCCTGCATTCCCTTTAGGCTGCCTAAATAAAACTCACTGGTTCACACCTGAACCTCAGGGAAGGAGACAAATACCGTAGGTCAGAGAGGGAACCCTCACTTTCAGGGTCTTTACATAAAACCACATTTCCCATAGCCAGCTAAAAGCAGGGATTAGACACAAATCGAGGCAAAGGAACAATCCCACCTTAAAGATCTGGCTGAGATTTAAAAGGGTAGATAAACATCCCATCCCTGTCTTACAGGACTAAGGAATTTGACATTGGGACCTTGTGGTTTAAGTGGAGAAAGGTGGTGAAGATGGGATGAGCTTTGCAAAGGTCTTGAACAGAGATGAGAATCACAGAAGCAAAGAATCATTTGGGCTGGAGAAGACCTCCAAGACCATCATCCAACCTGCCACCTAGCCCAGAGCATTGAGTGCCACGTCCAGTCATTCCTTGGACACCTCCAGGGAGGGGCACTCCACCACCTCCCTGGGCAACCCCTTCCAATCACTGACCACCCTTTCCAGGAAGAAATTCCTCCTGATGTCCAGCCTGAACCTCCCATGGGACACCATTAAGAAACCATAAAAATACACAGGTAAAACAACCTGTCCAAGGCTGGGATGTGCCAAGTCTTTAGAGAACACTTCCCTCTCCTCCAGGGGTAAAGTGATACTGTCACTTTTGGCAAATTATTACCGGAGAACCACTTAGGAATTGTATTCCAAGCTCACTTAAAGTTTAGGAATGTCAACACCAAGCCCTGCAGTGCCACACAGATGCCTGAGACAGCTGGGGTCACACAGAGATGGGAGCTCACATCCCAGAGGGAACACAGAGGTGGGAGCTCGCATCCCAGAGGGAATACAACCACCTTAGTGTGGCCCCATGCCTGGAATAATTGGGTGATGTCTCCCAAAAAAACAAAGAGTGAATCCCACACCCACCAGCACCCAACCTCCTTCTTTCAGCACAGACTGGGACTATTTTGACCCTCAGCTATTGAAAATGCCAGGTGAATATAAAGACTAACGTCACCATTCTCCTTTAAAGCCAGAAGGAACCATAAATTCATCCGGTGAGTTGACCCAACCTGTTATCACAATGACCACACCTCATCCACGCAGTCCTGTGTCCAGGTAATGAACTTCAGCAGCCCAAAGCCCTGAAGTCCCTGAGAGTCTCACCTATTCCATGTGTGCCACAGGCTGAGCCCAAGCACAGCCTGTCAAAGCCAAGGCAGATGACGGATTCGGTGGTGTTGTCCAAACTATTCCAGCAGAAATCCATTCCTCATACTGCTCTGGAAGGTCAATAATGCCACATTCCTGACCATCAGCTCCCAGCTCTGGCCATGAGGATGAATCCAAACATGTGAGCAAGGCACAAGGACCAATTATCCTGAAAAGGATTTTCCGCTGTATCCAACCAACCCATCCATAAAATCACAAAGTTATTGAATGGTTTGGTTGGAAGGGACCTTAAAGACCATCCCATTTCACTCCCCTGCCATGGGCAGGGACACCTTCCACTAGGCCAGGTTGCTCCAAGCTCCATCCAATCTGGCCTTGGACACTGCCAGGGATGGGGCAGCCACAGCTTCTTTGGGAATTCCAGCCCAGCCCCTCCCCACCCTCCCAGCCAACAATTCCTTCCCAACATCCCATCCAACTGTGCCCTCTGGAAGCCACTCCCTGTGTCCTGTCCCTGCAGGCCCTTGTAAACAGTCTCTCTCCATGTATCCTGTCTGCCTCAGGTACTGGAAGACCTCAGTTATGTCACACCCTTCTGTTTTCCAGCCTGAAAGAAAGAAGCCACCCTGTGGTGATAGTCAGTTTCTGACAACCCAAATTAAAAAGAACCAGAAAAAAAAAAGACCTAAAAACACGTGAGAAAATCTCCTCCCTGCCCTTTAAGAGCAAACTGTGAAGGACCAAGAGCATGAAGAGAGGATGGTTCATGTCTTCAAATCAGAGAACCCTGGAATGGTTTGGAAGGGACCTTAAAGATCAGTTCCAACTCCCTGCCATGGGAGGTCTGTCTTAATGCAGAGCTGCAGGTATTCCAGGGATGTGCAGACAAACCACCCTGAACACGGATATCAGGGAAAGGGTTGGGAAAGGAGGCTCATAAATCACCAGCATGGGCCACCACCCTTGACAGCCACAGAATTTCTTCTCCTGACTCCAATCAAGCACCTCTTTTAAAATGATAAATTATCTCATCTCAAGGACTCGAAAGGCTGGTGAAGGGAAAAGACCCCAGTGTTTAATTACACTGAGGGATGGGAAGGTGTTTGATGGGAAGGTGGAACTTTTCAACACTGGAGCTTGTCCTGGTTTGTCAGGGTCAGGTTGTCAGCTCACTGTGAGGTCCCTACAAGGATTGCTTGATTATGGTGTTCATGGAATCAAGAATTATCCTGAGTGGGAAGGGACCCACAAGGATCATCCAGTCCAAGTCCTGGCGCTGCACAGACACCCCAACAATCCCACCCTGTCCAAACACTCCTGGAGCTCTGGCAGGTTTGGGAAGTGCCCATTCCATGGGGAGCGTGTTCAGTGCCCACCACCCTCTGGGGGAAGGACCTTCTCCCAACATCCATCCTAACCCTCTCCTGACACAGTGCTATGTCTCTTTAACTAGTAGAACATGTTTATTCCCACCACTCATCTCCATATCCTTCTTCTGTCCCTCTTTGAACCCCCAGCTATAATTCCATAGGATCCCTGGGATTGCAACTCAGGAAGTGCAGATGTTGTGGCTTTACTGCCCCTGCACCCAAAAAGCAGCTTTTATATCCCTGACTAAGGCTCTTTCTCCATCAAAAAGAGTTACAGCAACCACTTTTGCCTCTGCATCATGCTCTGGGCTCACTGGGAGACACTTATCCACAACAATCCCTGGATCCCTCTCCTAGTTACTCTCTCCCAGGAATGGCATCACATTTTGGAGGCATCAACTGCATTTCTGGGCTCCCAGATGTGGCAACAAGTGGCAGAATTAGGAGAGCTATTGAAATATCACAGTGAGTTACAGTGTGCAGTATTTCTGGGAAAGGGATGAAAGGACGATTGGAAGTGCAAAAACATGCAAAATGTTTTCTCAGCACACTTTGCCATTCCTGTTTGCACAGATGTGGGAAATGTCACCACAAAGCCCTTTCCAAGAAAGAGGAATGAAATTAAAAGGGTTGAATAAGGCAAATAGATGGAATGGTCCACTGATGCCTCCACACACCAGCTCTTACCTCTTTTTGTTCCTTTTTCCTAATCACAAAATACGTTCAGCACCCACTGAAAAATGGAAAATCCTAAATATTTTTATGATTGGTAGAAAAAATTAAATGAATAGAATAGAACAGAACAGAACAGAACAGAACAGAACAGAACAGAACAGAACAGGAGGAAGTTTTGGAGCTGCAAAGAAATACACGTTAATTGAAGAGACAAAAGATATTACAGAATAAATTGTCATAATCAAAGTTGAAAAGGATTTTCCATTGTCTCCTGAGCCACTCTGTGGGAATTTTCCCAGCCCAGCCAGCTGGAAGGGAGGAGGGGCCCTGGGAGGTTCTGTGCTCTCATTCTCTCTCTCTCCCTCTCTTTCTCTGTCAATAAATGTCTGCAATCATATTCCTGAGCTCCAGTGTGATTTCAAGGTTCATCTCTTCCATGCAGCTCAAACACTAATTATCCCAGCTGTAATTAGTAAGATAATTAAATACTGGCTCACTCATCACTCTACCTTGTGTCGGGTCATGATTCTCCCAGAAGACCTTGAGCAGTTGCTCAAAGCTGATGTTTTCTGGCTGATAAACCACTCGAACGGCCTCCGTGTGCCCAGTCCTGCCTTCAAAGACACAATAAAAGCAGGTGAGAATCAGCCAGGGCACATTTAGGTTTTTATCCCTGAGATCCTTTTCTGTTTTCCTGAAATTATCCTGATTTACCCCCATTTATTAAGCATTTTTACATGGTATTTTATCCACGTGTCTGCTCGTTCAGACGAGGCCATCACGAAATAAAACATCCAGAGTGTGATGTTATTACAGCAGCTAAAGGAGAAAAAAAATTATGAGTTCTAACGTATTTGAAACCAAAAAGCAGTAAGATATTTAAAATATTCTAATTACAGCATTAAATACTAAAATAAATAAACTGGACAGCCAGATCTGGGACATATTTTGGGGACTATAATAAGCTCTTTGATCACACCAGGGAGGGTTTTATTTCGTTTACACCAACAGAAACTCCAGATTTACTCAACTGACTTCAATAGAACTGCTGAATTTCATGCAGGGCAGCAACCGGGTGAACCTGGCCCAGTGATGAGTTGTCACCAAAAAATTAAAATCAGAGCCTGTGGAGGGTTCAGTGAAAACACCAACTGAGTGCCAGGGGAATTTGAATTAGATTAAAAAAAAAAAAAGGAGAAAGAAATAGAAAAAATGAGTTGTCACCAGAAAGGAAAAATCAGAGCCTGTGAGTAACTGAGGAAGGTATGGACTATCAGTGAAAATACTGATTTTGGCCATAGTTGGAGCCCAGGTTGGCACTTTTGCTGTTGCTGGACATAAAGGAGGAGAGGGATGGCCAGTGGTGTGTCCAGCTCTTGCAAACCAACCCTGCAGAGCTGAAAAGAGATTAAGGAGTGGCTCGTGACTTCAACACTTCCAGTTTTATTCTTATTTCTCGTGAGCCAACGTGAAGCCTGTGAGAGGTTCTTATCGCCGAGGAGCAGGTCGCTCGTCTGAGATGAACAGCTTTAGATCACAGGAGAGTCTCCTAATGAACTTCAAAACAACGGAGGCATCACCTTTCCTCTCGACTGGAGCAGCAATTACACCTTGTCAACACGGGCTGCTCTGACTAATCCAAGAGTTCAAAGCAGCAGCTTTCTTCCCTCTCTGCATCAGGAAATAATGGTGCTGCTCTGAGAACTGCAGCCTGACCTCCAGACAAAACGCCTCAGATGTGCTGCAAGAGGCTGCTAGGACGTATTTAAAATCAATATTCATCCCCAGAGGGGCAGAAAGGAAGGAAAGCTGCTGGTCCTACCTGAGTCACCTCTAATTTCCCTCAAAGCCCTTCCACAATCGGGTGGATTTTCCTTCGGAGTACGCCGGGGTTGTTTGTGCTGAGAACAATCTTAGGCATTGCTGATAAGCGACTTCCCAACAATTTCATTGGGAATTAAACCAGTCAACTGGGTACACATGAGGAAAGACAAGGGAGAAGGCTCCTTGTGGGACAGGTTTAAAACAACACTGCCATGAAGGACAGAAAGAAAAAGGCATGAGGGGGCAGAGAAGGGCAAAGAGCAATTTTCCACAGGTGCAAGAAGTCCCACGAGAAGGAATCAGAAGTTACTGTGAGGTCACTCCAAAGAGCAGGTGGAAACAACCACTCACCACCTGGTTTAGTGGAGGAAGGTCCCTTCCAACCCAAAGTGTCACTCTCTGGGAGTGCTGAATATGACTCGTCCGCAGTCAAAGTGACGAAAGGGGACTTTGTTTGTGTCGTGTTGATCTTCTCCTTTCGCTTTTTGCACTAGGCTGGAGTTTGACTGGGAGAACAGAACAACCCCCTTTCTCTTTGGGTTGCAGAGCCAAAAGAACACGGCACCAACCCAGCTCAGCACCCGTCTGTGTTGTGAAAATAAACACACCGAGGTGTCTCTGATCAAACCGTTAATGGAAGAGTTGATGAAATGAAAAGGAAGCAACCGAAGAGAAGGAAAAGCTCCAAAAAGCCATGTGTCTTTAACAAGAACTCGAACGGGCTGACACTGAGGAGCTGAAGGGACTGAAAACGGTCAGTGATAGATGGAGCTCCCTCAGGGACATTCAGCTCTTCACCTCAGTGCCTCCTTCAGAACCTCTCATGAAACATCCATTTATATCAGGCCAGTCACGGTGTCCTCAGTTCCCCCTTCTGCTTTTAATGAGCGATCTTTAATATCCCACAGCCAAAGTTTCACTGAACGTTTCTAGAAGCCGTCTCCCCAAAATGTTCGAATCACGCTTCTTAAATAATTCATCCAGCCACCAAATATAATTTCATTTGCTGTTAACTGTGCAAATAGAAACCCTTTATTTAGAGGAGCCATTATGAGATTTCCACTTCTCCTTCAGCCCTAGAAGGGGTTCAGCCATGGCAGAACCTCCCTGCAGATGGGAAGACTTTATTATACCGAGGGCTGCGTGCCAAGAGCAGATTGTCTGTTTATCCTGTATCCATTTCCCACTTAGAAAACATCACCTCTCTCAGAGGATTAGAGACACAGAGCTCGTTCAGTGGGGATTCAAACCCTGGCAGAAATGTCCCTGTGAAGAGCAGTAGAAAGAGACATCTGAGTGACCCCTCAGAGCTTCTTCTCCATCCCTTCCCTTCCTTAATAGCTTTTAGATCCTCACCTTCTTAACCACCTCCCAGGTGAGCGCCCGAGCCGAGGGATTGGAGAGGAGAACTCCTTCTTTTTAACTGGCTGTATCCTCGGAGTGTTTAATTAATTCCAGCAAAGTGGAACTACTTCAAAGGGCCGGAGAGCCCCTCACCTGTGAGCACCAAGCCCCCAGCTGTGATGGCACGTGGGCTCCATCCCCAAACGCTCCTGCTGAATCCAAGTCTACAATTAACTACTGTCTCCCGCCCCGTGTCTTCAATAAAAAAGGACTTGGCCGCTGGAATAAAGGTCCTGAAACAAGTAAATCACAGAATGGATTGGGTTGGAAGGGACCTCAACATCTTCCAGCATCCCAGGTTGCTCCAGCCTGCCCTGGGACACTTCCAGAGAACCAGGGGCAGCCACAGCTTGTCTGGGCAACCTGTGCCAGGGCTTGGAATGAAACGGAAAGAAAGGAGTGGCCAACCTTCAGCACTCACTGCTCTTGGAGTTAAACCAACTGGTGCCAGCCAAAGCCAGGCCCTTGTGAATATGCAAAGCATCGCAAAAACAAGAGTCATAGGGAAGTATTTTTAAACAAATTTAGGACTTTTGAGCATCTGTTTCTCCAAGCCAGCCTGGGAATTTTTATTATGTTATAGTTATCACTAATAAACTTCAGAGTTCATTCCTGTAGGTAAAATAAACAAACACTCAAATACTGAGAGCCCTCACTTTGGGGATCTCCTGCAGTTTTACTTTTTTACCTTCACAGTAATGAGGATGAAAAGAACGGAAACAATCAGAGATCAATAGATATTTTAAGTAGGGTCCACTACAATAATTTTATTTGACTTCTTGCCCAAGATAGCTGAGACAACTCACTGGAGAAGGCCCAGCTTTTATACTTGGAAGAAGTAACAATTCTTCATTCCAAGAACCCAATGGACAGAAAATGCACCGAAAGTCAAGGTGGTTTCACCAAGAGTTTAATCACAGGATCACGGAATCATTTGGGTTGGAAAAGCCCTCTCAGACCATGGAGTCCAACCATCCCCCAGCATTGCCAGGGCCACCACTGACCAATGTCCCCAAGTGCCACATCCACTGGGATTTTAAATCCCTCCAGGGATGGGAATCCACCACTACCCTGGGAAGTTGTGCCAGGCATGGACAGCCCTTTCCGTGAAGGAATCGTTCCCAATATCCAATCTAACCATCCTCTGGTAAAACTTGAGTCTGTTCCCTCTCCTCCTCTCCCTGTTCCCCGGGAGCAGAGCCCGACCCTGCCCTGGATCCCTCAGGGACTTGCAGAGCCACAAGGTCCCCCCTGAGCCTCCTTTTCTCCAGGCTGAGCCCCCCCAGCTCCCTCAGCCCCTCCTGCTGCTCCAGCCCCTTCCCAGCTCCCTTCCCTTCCCTGCACACGCTCCAGCCCCTCAACTTCCCACTTTTAAAACAATCAAAGCAGAAAACCAAAGACAAATGACTTTTTTTTATTACCTGTGTTTGTTTATTCGAAGAGCTCTCTATACAGACAAAGACCACCAGGAGCTCCTGCATTTTTTGGTTTTCATCATCCCTTTCTTTTTTAAGAGGCCACTCCCTTAATTTTTCTGAGTATTTGACTGAACCGACCTTTTAATTAACGACTTTTAAACTTTGAGAGGACACCAGTTCACTGAGCAGCCCATCCCTACCCATTCACCCCCCGCAACTCATGGTTTTCTGGCCACCCTTCATGTTTTCAGGGTGGTGTTTTTGGAAGAGACCCTAAAATACACCGGGTAAACACCGGCACGTGTCTACTATTTTTTGACTTTCTTTGTATTTTAAATAATTTCAATGACTCTGAACTAGGAGCTGATGTTTGGTTTATTAACCACTGTGAAACTTCTCCTTCAGCAAGTATCATTCTTCACCTTCTCAGTGTGGGCCGCGCTCTTTTACACAGTTTTATCAAAATACGTCCCTCTTCTCCAGCGAGAAGCCAATTTATCACCACGGCCCTGCCAAACCTGCAGGTCTTAATCCGAATAAAACTGCCCATCAGTTCTAGAAACTTCTGCCTGGGCCACAGGAAACCTGGTCTCTTGCAGAGCCTACAGGAAGGGGCACATCCAGCAGCCACAGAGGGGCGGATGTTTCTAAAGAGAAATGGAATTTTATTTATTCGGTTTAGTAGAGGACAGACGAATCACAAATGAAAAGCTATAAAGAAAAGTTGGTGATAGAACAATTAACTGCTTCCAAACGTGCTTTTGGTGCCTGTTAGAAACACTTATCTTTTTTAACCCAGTCAAATCAAAACTAAGAGAGTAAAGATGACAGCAAAAAATGGGGTACAACACGCTGCTTGTCTTCATTTTTCCACAGAAATTCCCCCATTTTTTTCAGCAAAACCAGTTCACTGAAATTAAACTAAAGAAGATTGGCAGTTTGCACAAAGACTATTTCTTTTTGTCCCTAAAAGTCTCCAGAACAAAAGCGCTCAATGAACTTGTTTATTTGCAAGTATTAGATGGCAGAGCTATAAAAATAAAAGTCAAATCCTGTGTGTTCTTTAGCAGCAAATGGGTTTTGATAGCCAGGATATCACCTGGTTTTGCTGAATCACTGCTATACTTTTTCTAGACTTATTTTTTAAACGGCTGTACATTGAAGAGCCACAAAGAGGGGAAAAAATAAACTCTATAAGCCCACAGGGAAAAAAAAAAAAAAGATGGCAAAATTTTATCACCTTGTTCATTGTATTTAGATCATATTCTTGATTGCTGAATGTCCACATTGCAAGAACTTTAAATGGGATTATTTCAGACTCCCTCTGGTTTGATCCAATGCTGTTCAGAGATGGAGTGAACCAAGTGTGCTCCTCGAGAGTATATTTTGATTTAATTTCATTCAAATGAATTAAAAATACTGGAGAAGGGCTTATAATTAACCACAGTCACCGTGGTCGTGGGGAATTTAGGTCTTGTCAGCCAAACTCCATTTCACTCTGCCATGAAATTACAAGTCTGGATGTAATAAATGCGGGATGTAATAGCAGGGATGAAACAGGCTTGGACTTTATTAATGCACTGGACTTATTACTTCCTGACTGATTAAAAAATTAACACTATCCAACATTGACAGCTAAAGGGATTAAGAATTGTCTAAAGGACAGTTCTAAAAAAACTTGTCCAAAGGGAATGGCAGCATTTTTATCTGCCCTCTGCAGGGACAGGTCCAGCCTGTCGCTGTTAAAGTCCTTCATCAGTAATTTTAAAGAAATATAAAGTCTCAATTTATAAAAGCTGGGAATAACTGGGATGAGGAGGCTGATGGGATGGGCTTGTGAAGCCATTCCTTGCTGTGCTGGGGCCGTTCCACCTCAAAGGGATTAAAATCAGCCATAGGTAAAACCTCTGCTAGAGGGAAAAAGTGATCCCTGAAACGGGAACGATCTTTGAGGGAAGCAGCAGCAGCCAAATAAACCTGGAATGTCACTGCAATGGTGCAGTGACAGGGAATAGTGATGGAATTGGGATGGCCAAGGGAGAAAGAGAGGGTAGCAACAGCACTGGGGACAGGAACCCTGACACTGGGGAGATGAGCCCTGGCACGGGGGAGATGAATCCTGAAACTGGGGACATGAACCCTGGCACTGGGGAGATGAGCCCTGGCACTGGGGACATGAACCCTGGCACTGGGAACACAAACCCTGGCACTGGGATGATGAACCCCGGCACTGGGGAGATGAGCCCTGGCACTGGGATGATGAACCTTGGCACTGGGGAGAGGAACCCTGGGACTGGGGACATGAACACAGGCATTGGAGACATGAACCCTGGCACTGAGGAGGTGAATCCTGAAACTGGGGACATGAACCCTGGCACTGGGAACACAAACCCTGGCACTGGGATGATGAACCTTGGCACTGGGGAGAGGAACCCTGGGACTGGGGACATGAACCCTGGCACTGGGAACACAAACCCTGGCACTGGGATGATGAACCTTGGCACTGGGGAGAGGAACCCTGGGACTGGGGACATGAACCCTGGCACTGGGAACACAAACCCTGGCACTGGGATGATGAACCTTGGCACTGGGGAGAGGAACCCTGGGACTGGGGACATGAACCCTGGCACTGGGGAGATGAGCCCTGGCACTGGGGAGAGCCTCAGAGGGGTTTCAGTGCCAGCCACAAGGGGGTTATATTTTGATATATTGATATATGATATACTGATATATTATATATTGCTGTGTTGTTATATGAAATACTGATATATGAAATATCAACATATATGTTGATATATTGATATATTGATGTGTTGTTATATATTGATATGAAATAGTGATCTACTGATCCATGATATGTTGATATATTGATACATGATATATGTACATATATAGATATATATTGATATATTATATCTAGATAGATATATTGTTATATTATGTATTGATATATGATATATTGATACATTTATATGTTACATTATATATTGATATATGAAATACTAAAATGCTAATATATTTATATATATCTTATTATATATAGATATATTTAGGTATTGATACATTGGTATATTTTATATTGACATACTATACATTGCTATATTGATATGTGATATATTTATATATTGGTATATTGATATAAAACATATTGATACATTTATATATTACATATCTCTATATTATATACTGGTATATGAAATACTAAAATACTGATATATTGCTATGTATTATATATAGATATATCTATTGATACATTGTTATATATTGACATATTATATATTGATATATGCTATATTGATACATTTATATATTGTTATATTATGTATTGCTATATTTATCCTTTCCAAAAGAAACCCTCCTCCAGGGTTTTGACTCAAGCACATCCTCGGGAAGAGGACGATGAAGTGGAAAAGGGAGTTCGAGAAAGCAGGGAAAAGGCAGACCAAGAGCCGAAGGAAGGGCTGGAAACCCGGGAAATTCAAATGGAAACCCCGTTTTGGAGATGGAAAGCGGTCAGTGCCCGGTTACGGATCACCCAGTGCTCCTCCAGCCCCGTGTCCTGCAAACCAAGCCTCCATCTCCTGCCACTTTCCAACCGCGTTTCCTTCCGGCAGAGACACTTCAGTCAAACCCTTGCTAAACTCCAAGGAAAAGGTGACAGGCCTCGATAAAACAGCAACTGGATGAAACAAAATGACCTGTGACGGGGAAAAATGGCAAATTAAATAATGCAGGGAGCCCGAAGCAGCCGTAAATGCTGGGAATATCGGAGTGGATTTCCCCTTTTCCCTTTGTTTCCTGGGATTTAGGGAAGCTTTTCAGTGCCAAACACTGTTCCCTGCACAAAGACTTGGGACTCCTTTATTATCTCCTTCTCATCACGGTTGATGAGGAAGACTTTTCCCTCACTACAAGTTCTGTATCATCTTTATATAGGCGAGTTAAAAATCCTTCAGCTCCAGGGCTGGGAAGAGAAAGACTCCACATTTTAAAGGTTTTCATTGAAAAGCCCGAATTTAACCCTGAACTTACACATCACATGGACAGAGCCTTTACTTGACAATAAGGGATGTTTCCTGACAAACAAGTTACACTTGAAAACGCAATTCCAGGCTTTCCCATCTATCCCATGTGGATCTGACCACCAGAACAGGGGAATATAGAATACAACAAGTGGCTGTGCCAGGGAGAAACACAAGCTTTGGGTCAGGATTTGCTCCTGGATTTCTGCTCTTGCAGTTGGGAATTTCACAGCTCAGAAGACTATTTCCTTGCAAAGCTCCTCGGAAAAACCAAATTAACGAAGTCACGTTGGCATCTTTTATCACAAGAGATAAATCCAGTGAATAAACATCTGCCCAGGAAATACATCCCCTTATCCACGGAGTTTCAAACTCTGAGGCTAAAAGATTAATGCCATTAGCACTATGCCTTTGTCCTAAAGACTTCAAAGGACTTCCTAAATTGGGATCCCATTATCCCCAGTTTTCACACCATAACTCATGATTACCCCATGTGTTTGCACCATTAATATCCATATATGCAACATAATTTCTCTAACTGCTAAAAGCCCTGGGCTGACACTGTTTCAAAGTCCAAATGGAAAAACCTTAGCCCAAATAAAGATTCACTGTTGGGGCTGAGGGAAACAATGACAGCATGCTTAGATAATAAAAACTTCAGCTGTGACGTGATGTGTGGGATCTTGGAATGCTTTGGGATGGGAGGGACCTTAAAGACCATCCAATTCCAACCCCAACACCTCCCACGATCCCAGGTTGCTCCAAGCCTCATCCAACCTGGCCTTGGACACTTCCAGGGATCCAGGAGCAGCCACAGCTTCTCTGGGAATTCCAGCCCAGCCCCTCCCCATCCTCCCAACCAAGAATTTATTCCAAATGTCCCTCCTAAACCTGCCTCGATATCCTGAATATTGAGCTTGGCTTGTTTGCTCCAACTGTGAGTTGCTCTGGAGAAGGTAAAGGGAAAACAGGAATTCCGTTCTGGCTGGAAAGGGAGGGATATTCCAGGACAACTGCAAGCAGGCTCATAAGGAAAGACCCAAATCTCCAGAAAAGAGCCTTAAAAGATGATTTATTGACAAAAATGGCTTTAATGTCCCAAAGCAAAGCAGTTTTGGGGGGGGGGGG
>VWZF01001381.1:236566-255586 GCA_013396755.1 Sclerurus mexicanus
GGGGGGGTTTGCTCCAGCCAGAAAAAGCTCAGATGGAAAAGGAAACAACAGACACATAAATAAAATGCCTGGACTGAGCAATCCAGCTCCAATCGAGAAAGGGAATCATTTTGATGGCAATTTAGCAGAAAATATGATTGATTTTCTGCTGCAAAGTTTACAGCCTTTAGCTGCAAAGCCTCTGTGCAAACTGTTACGCAACACGGAGCCTTTCCTTAAATAAATGGGCATAAAGGAAAACAAAGGGAATAGGAACGTGGGGAATACGGCATGGACTGGGAAAAGCCTGCAAGGGGATAAGTGGAGGTAAATATAATTCCTGGGGATTTCTATTAATAGCTCCAGATCTGGGAAATATCAAATAATCTGCAATTTAAGAACGAAGAAACCAGAATAAGATATCCTAACACCTAATACTTTCCATTAGAATAATAAAAATTGTAGTTTTATCCTTTTGTCTCCAGAGGGAATTAAGAGGTTCCTGCTCTGAGGAAATGTCGGAATACAAGGTCAGATTTCCAAAATATGCCCATTTTCTCTCTTTCTGAACCCGGTTACCGACACAGAGCTTAGAAGAAAACTGCCCAGCTCTTAATACCTAAGAATGCCAAAAAAAAGGATTAATTTCTGTACCCTGGAAGCTTCTTTTTCATAGCTAACTTGTATTAAACCACTGTGACAATCCTATTAGAAACATAAATAGATTGGGATCACTATTTCCCTTCTGATTTCCCCAAAATAAATATGAAAAAAAGCAGAAGAGGGAACCTGGTTTCACCAGGGACCTCGAGCTGCCATCAAACTGGTGACACACACAGACAGTCAGAGGGCTCCTGGCAAGAAAAAAAAGGGAGCTGGGATGAAAATCCAGAATTAATTCATACTTGGCAAACACTTTGAAGTCCACAGCATCAGTGAAAGAATTCCCGAAAGTTCTAATAATGTTTTCTGCAGGAAGTCTTCAACAGAAACGAATTGTTAAAGTGGGTGAGACCTTAAAAAGGTGAAATGTTGACAATTTATATACCTAGGACAGCTCTGAGACATAAAACTAATTAAAATTCTATTTCATAATTTCATTTACCATGCCCTGGCCAAAACGAGGCTTCCTTTGAAGAGCTCTAGAAATCCCACTATTTCTTTTCCATGTAAGTTCTGGCCGTTGCCCCTCTGGAAGGGCAATCCTGGAAGATTGTTGAGGGAGAGGGGTAAATATTGGCCCAGGAGGGGTGTTAAAAATTGCAGTGGGGTCAGCTGGTGGTAAATCAGGAATATCCCAGGCTTTGGGAGCGGCACAAGTGTCTGCAAAGAGCAAGAAAGGAGAGTTCAGAGCCAAAGAGGTGAACAAATCGGTCGGCTGGTTGATAACAATACATGTAAAAAAGGGAAAATACAGTAATTCAATGAGTTTGAGGGCAGCAGATGGAAGTGGGAGTTCATTTTCACTGCAGGGCCACGCTGGCAACTTTCTTTTCGCTGCCCAGCCTCACAAAGGTCCCTGCAACGAGTGGCTTGTTTGTCCTACACCACCCGAGGCTGGAGTTTGGGAAAATACCCTTTCTGACCATGGAATTCTCCATCCCTGGAATCTCAACCCGCACTGAGTGAGGAGAAGCATCTTCTTGGGGACACTGGGAAAAATCCACGGTGCCAGAGGTTTGGAAGAGATCGAAGCCCATTCGATGCCAGCTGAGATCAGGTTTAAAAACCAAAGGAAAGCAGATCAATCACTGGCCTTTAATAAATCTTTACAGATATTTCTCTCTTTATTTTTTTTTCTCCTGGCCAACCTTTTAGATGTTATTAATCCTCACCCCCAATTTTAATGAATGGCCGTGCCAGTGCTTAACCTCGAGGAGTCACGGAAAATGAATTATTACCGGTGATTAATTATGCTGCAATAGGCCAGTAAGAGCAACTTTTAGTTCAGCCACTAATAAAATTAATTGAAATTAATTCCAGTAAACAGTGCAGTGCTACTGATAGACAGCAAAAACTATATTTGCTTTGCTTTGGCTAAAATGTAAATGCCCTAATTCACATCAGAGCAGTGAAACCATTCACCTCATGTTTAAGGATGATGAACATTCACTGTATTTAACTGCCCATTATTTCTGTTCAACCAGTCCCAAACCAAGAGTTTTAAACTCCAGGTCACTTGTATCCTTTTTCACATTCCAATTTAAATGGGAGCGTTTCAGGAGAGCAAAGAAGGGATTTTAATTCAAGTGAAACTGATGTGCCTTGACATTTATTCATCCAAAAAGGAATGACCAACTTGGATGCTCAAGAGTACCTAAAAGACCACGAATCATAACACAGAGATGTTTTAATATAGCTTTGAACACCTTATAACAGTGGTCACTAATCAGCCTTTGTGCCAAATTCTGGAAATATTGTTTAATGTTCTTCGTCGGCGATTTCAACGGATAAAGATTTCAGCAAAAACATCTAATTTGTTCTTTCTGGCCCTTTTTAGTTCCCTTTAGCAGAACTCCAGACTATGATTAGGAAATAACCATTCCCAGATCCTGGGATTAGATCTCTTCAGCTGGAAATCATTGGAATGCTCCCTCCATGGCATTGGGTCTTCCTGTGGATGTGTCTCTCCTCTCCCTACAAATGGAGTGCAGGGCAGGTTGGACGGGGCTTGGAGCAACCTGGGCTAGTGGAAGGGGTTGGGGTTGGAGCTGGAGGAGCTTTAAGGTGTCTTCCAACCCAACACATTGGGAGATCCTAAGCGAAGGAAGTCAAAAGGAAACATAAAAACACAAAACTCACGTGCTGGGAATGCCCATGGTTATCCCACAGTCTCCAAGGACAGGGATGAGCCCCAGGAACCCCCCGGACCTGCCCAGGAGCAGCCAAGGGGTAAATGAGGTTTCCATGAGTGACACCAGGGACAGCCCTTCCAGCATTCTACATTCCTCAAGCCTGAGACTTTGAGTCCTACAGGTCCTTTTCCCTAAAAATGAAAGTTGCAGGGGAGATTTACATGAGATATTGGGAAGGAATTGCTGGCTGGGAGGGTGGGGAGGAGCTGGGATGGAATTCCCAGAGAAGCTGTGGCCTCCCCTGGATCCCTGGAATTGTCCCAGGCCAGGTTGGATGGGGCTCAGGGCAACCTGGAATAGTGGGAGGTGTTGGGGTTGGAACAAAATAAGGTCCCTTCCTGCTCAACCACCCTGTGATTCCATGATTCGATTCCATGATTTTATGATTCTATAGCTCCAAGGATGTGCTGTTTAATCCCTGTTATATTTCTCTTTTCCTAATCCTGCCAGAAGTCTCAACTCCACCATGCCCTGGACTAGCTGTTCCCATTCACAGGAGAGACTCTTCTCTACAAACACACTGATCTTGCATCAAATGGAGACTTAAAGAAGGGATTAAAAATAATAATAATAATATAAAAAAAGGGCAACTCTCATTTAGCAAGCTTATAATAAAAATTAAAAGATGTTAATAAATACTGTGCCTATAAGCTGCTCTAAACCTATCTGAAATGCCCCGCAGTGAAGTCTTACATCAGTTATTATTGAAACATTAAATGCTTTTCTTACAGGCTCACAGCAATCAATTTAACTTTCAGTCATCTTGTACCCATATGTGCTGCTCCTGTTGATGAAATGGCTATTAATAAAGGAAGAGATGGCTATGAATTAAAGCAAGCTCTACTTAATCACATTAATCCAGAGTATGTTAAAGGCTTCAATTTTCTAAATAATTTTGGGCTTAATGCCTCTGAGATGGGCAGACTGCTCTATTGATGCAGCATCTGGTCCAATTTGAGCTGCATTGTGAAGGAGGAATTGTCGGGCCCTTGCAAAAATAAGGAAGACTGACAGTTTTAGGGATGCAACCAAAACTGCTACAGCTGAGACAAAAGATCCTGCAAGATATTGAGGAAAAAAAGGGAAAAAAAAGGCCTCCAACAATTAAAAGGCAGCCCCTGCTCTGCAAACGCAACTGGGCTGTTCAGTGAATTGTATCTGATTAACTTGCTCCTCCTGATGGGATGAGAGCTCCCCACACTTAACCACAGCCGTGTTTTCCACTCATTGAGCACCCAACAGCTGCTGCTGTGAAATACGTTCCCTTCCCCATTACGGTGGGATCCCAATTAGGGAGGGATTATTGCAAAGGGAACGGCACCACCACCACCACCATCCTTGCAAAGCACAAATTTTTTTGGTTATTATTATTATTATTACTTTGGTTCCGTTAAGGTTGTGATTTTAGAATGAAACAAGAGCTACCTTGGCCCTAAAACGCTGTTGTGAGAGAAGGAGATACAGGAAAAGTGTTTCAAATAATAAAAACCTTCATGGGAGAATGAGCTTAGGAAATTTCTGCAGGAGAAAGGTTTTTAAGAACCCAGTCTTCGTGGAAGGTCATCAAACATGGTACAGTCCAACCACTGGGGAAAAAATAGTACCATTGCTATTATATTTAATATGCTTATATAATTCTATTTATATTCAATAAGCTGAAATTACAAAAGACTTAGGGGCAAATGTTTTGTCTCTAACTGGATTATAAAGGAAAAGTGATCTCAATGAATTTAGTGCATTTTCACAACATAAGTAAAAGTTCTGAATGAAGCCACCTAGTCACTGTGAAAAACCTCTGCCTGAAGTCTTATTTCAATAGAAATTAATGTTTTAATTAAATATGCAGAGAAGGTTTGGGGGCCAGACATTGCATTGCAAAATTTGGACAACTTGGACAATTGTAAAGTGCCCAAGCAAGATTTTACACCAAAGAACCTCCCTCTGCATCCTCCAGAACCCGAGTGGAATCAGGACTTTATTAAAAAAGATTAAAAACTATCTTTACTGCACGATTTTGAAGTACATAGTTNTGACAGTTTTAGGGATGCAACCAAAACTGCTACAGCTGAGACAAAAGATCCTGCAAGATATTGAGGAAAAAAAGGGAAAAAAAAGGCCTCCAACAATTAAAAGGCAGCCCCTGCTCTGCAAACGCAACTGGGCTGTTCAGTGAATTGTATCTGATTAACTTGCTCCTCCTGATGGGATGAGAGCTCCCCACACTTAACCACAGCCGTGTTTTCCACTCATTGAGCACCCAACAGCTGCTGCTGTGAAATACGTTCCCTTCCCCATTACGGTGGGATCCCAATTAGGGAGGGATTATTGCAAAGGGAACGGCACCACCACCACCACCATCCTTGCAAAGCACAAATTTTTTTGGTTATTATTATTATTATTACTTTGGTTCCGTTAAGGTTGTGATTTTAGAATGAAACAAGAGCTACCTTGGCCCTAAAACGCTGTTGTGAGAGAAGGAGATACAGGAAAAGTGTTTCAAATAATAAAAACCTTCATGGGAGAATGAGCTTAGGAAATTTCTGCAGGAGAAAGGTTTTTAAGAACCCAGTCTTCGTGGAAGGTCATCAAACATGGTACAGTCCAACCACTGGGGAAAAAATAGTACCATTGCTATTATATTTAATATGCTTATATAATTCTATTTATATTCAATAAGCTGAAATTACAAAAGACTTAGGGGCAAATGTTTTGTCTCTAACTGGATTATAAAGGAAAAGTGATCTCAATGAATTTAGTGCATTTTCACAACATAAGTAAAAGTTCTGAATGAAGCCACCTAGTCACTGTGAAAAACCTCTGCCTGAAGTCTTATTTCAATAGAAATTAATGTTTTAATTAAATATGCAGAGAAGGTTTGGGGGCCAGACATTGCATTGCAAAATTTGGACAACTTGGACAATTGTAAAGTGCCCAAGCAAGATTTTACACCAAAGAACCTCCCTCTGCATCCTCCAGAACCCGAGTGGAATCAGGACTTTATTAAAAAAGATTAAAAACTATCTTTACTGCACGATTTTGAAGTACATAGTTCCTCTTCAGCCGAATAAAACAATATAGATGTATAAATATCAAAATATACCAGTTAAAATTTGCTGTGACTACAGGAGATAAAAGACAACTTCAGATTTCCCCTTGCTGCCTGTGCTTTCCTCCAACACTCAATCCCAGAAAAATCCATAGATCCGTGGATTTCAAAGCCCTTCAGAGGATAAGACAAACTATCTCCTTTTCTACAGGTGAGGACAATGGGCAGGAAGAGCTGAAGGTTCTCCAAGTCAGCCTTGGAGCCAGGAATGAAAGGGGATCAGCTGAGTCTCCAGGTAACAGCCCAGCCTGGTGCTCCTGCTCCTCTCTGCAACCCATCCCGCTCCAAAGGGATGCCAGGCGAATTCCAGCAGGAAAAAAACATTGCTGGGGAATAGGAAAGGGAAGAGCAGCACAGGGCAGGGAAGCAGATCCCAACCCAGCCTGTGGGGCTGCAGAGACCCCGTCACCCGCCCCTGCAATGCCAGGGCAAGGGAATGGGGACATCTGCTGCATCCAGGGATTTCTAGGAGGGGTTTCCAATGGGGTTTTTTGGGACCAGCAGGGGAGGGGGGGATTCTGCCCCTCTGGCCCCTCAGGTGAGACCCCACCTGCAGAGCTGCCTCCAGCCCTGGGAACAACAGCACAAGGACGTGGAGATGCTGGAGAGAGTCCAGAGGAGGCCACGGAGATGCTGCAGGGCTGGAGCCCCTCTGCTCTGGGACAGGCTGGGAGAGCTGGGGGCTCACCTGGAGAAGGGAAGGATCCAGGGAGACCTGACAGCCCTTGCAGAGCCTAAAGGGGCTGCAGGAGAGCTGGAGAGGGACTGGGGACAAGGCATGGAGGGACAGGACACAGGGAATGGCTTCCCACTGCCAGAGAGCAGGTTTAGAAGGGATATTGGGAAGGAATTCCTGGCTGGGAGGGTGGTGAGGCCCTGGCACAGGGTGCCCAGAGAAGCTGTGGCTGCCCCATCCCTGGCAGTGTCCAAGGCCAGGTTGGATTCCATTGGAGCACCCTGGGCTGGTGGGAGGTGTCCCTGCCCATGGCAGGAGGTGGAATTAGAAGACCTTTAGTATCCCTTCCAACCCAAAGCATCCTGTGATTCCATGATTCAAAAAGAGATTGTGTTGCTGGTGTGCCGAGCACAGGGCTAGCTTAGGGATTCTAGGAAGAGGTGAGAAACGAGGGAGATATTTTCTGAGAACTCTTTGAAAAACATCTGAAAAGTTGAATCTGCTCTTTCTGGAACACAATGGGCGCAGGAGCTCTAATGGATGAGTTGTTCCTCAAACTCAGGGCCATTCTTGTCATGGAGAGCCATTAAATAGGCCTAAGTACAAATAAATAACCACTTGTCGTGCCGCTGATATAAAAGGAATTCATTTCTAGGTGTAACACTATGGCAACAGCTTTTGTGAGGCGCCCTGTGACACTGCAGCAGAGCTCCTGTTTAACAATTCAAATGGAGAAAGATGGCAAGAAAGGAGGCAGAAAAGCAACCCAGCGAGATCCCTGCTCACGGCTCAATTGCTTGGATGAATTCTGCCCTCACACGTCCTACGAGCACCTCGCGCGCAGGCAAATTCTGTTTCACGGGAACAACGAGGCTGCACGGAGAAAAGTCGGCGATCATATGAAAAAAAAGGAATTAGGGAAGGCTTGGAGGCGATAAATAGATGAATATGCAGCGAGACACTTGGCTTTCCACTCAGCTGAGCTGCAGAGTTTGCCTTCCCTATCTGCTGTGACACGAGTTATTCCTGCACTTTTAGTAGACCCAAACCGCCTGTTACGAGAGCACAAGCAACAAACGCACTTTTGGCTGCAGAACTCTTTGCTTTATAATTAATCGCTTTATTTTCCATAGCCATCCTTCAAGCAGGCCAGAGGAATAATTCTCTTTATGATGCAAAGTTCCATAAATCCCAACTGCTCTATGACAGATGCTGCCAACCGCCGGAGATTTAGGTTTGGGATGCGGGAACCTTTGGGAACGACCAGGAGGAGTATTTTGCTCTCCAAAATTGATTAGATCTGAAAGGGTGGGAGCTGGTACCAAAATTTTGCACAGCTTTGGTGTGACGGCCCTTGGTTCAAACACCTGCTCGGGAAGTTTGAAGTCTGGATCCCAAATGACTCCCAAAGGGAGAGGCACATCTATTCAAGGCATCCTGATTCCAGGCCGGAGGAGATGCTTGGGAAGCACCGTCGTTACTTGTGCTGATGAAGCGAAGCCACTGCTGAGCCACAAATGTAACATCAGAAAATCACTGAGGTTGGACAAATCCTCTGGGATCATCATCCCCCAGCACTGCCAAGGCCACCACTGACCTATGTCCCCAAGTGCCACATCCAGGTGGCTTTTAAAGCCCTTCAGGGATGGGGACTCCACCTCTGCCCTGGGCAGCTGTGCCAGGGATGGAAAACCCTTTCCATGAATGAATTATTCCTAATATCCAACCTGACCCTTCCCTGGCACAGCCTGAGGCCATTCCCTCTCCTCCTGTCCCTGTTTCCTGGGAGCAGAGCTCGACCCTCCCCTGGATCCATCAGGGAGTTGCAGAGCCAGAAGGTGCCCCCTGAGCCTCCTTTTCTCCGGGCTGAGCTGCCCCAGCTCTGTCAGCTGCTCCTGGAGCTCCAGCCCCTTCCCCAGCTCCATTCCCTTCCCTGAACACCATAAGCCAGGTGGGAAGCATGTTTTCTTCTCCTGACTGGGACAATCTGGGCAGGGAGAAGGAGGGAAAGAAGGGCAAGGTCCTGGAATTCATTCTCATGGTTAACATCTGCTTTTGTAGACTGTGGAGCAGTTACACGTCAGACACACAGTGGGGAGCCACATCTGGCACCTCTGCTTTTCCCTGAGCCAGAATCTCCCCTGGTTTGCTTCTATATCCACATTTCCATTCTGGATTATCCATCACCGAGTGCTCAGAAGAAAGAGGTCCCCTCCCCACCCAAAATGTGACCTACTCAATGCAGAATGGGTCCTACTTTGTGCTTTCTAGTGAGGAGATTAAATTAAACTCAGACTAAGGACACCAGATCCCAGCCTACACCTTTCCATTTGATTTTGGCTTCACCCAAACACCTGTGACTGGATCCCAAAGGCAGCTGGGATATTGCATCGTGAGGGAAGAACTCATTCCACGTTCCTCCTGCCTTTGAACATCTTGGAACACCTGCAGAAGGGCTGAACTGTCCCTGAGCAGAGAGGAAAGAGGCAAGAGGGAAAACGAAACCATTTGAGTAAAGAAAATAAATGAAGTAGTGAAAACTGAATGGTCCCATCTGCACCTCCCACTGGTTGAGGGTCAGATCTGCTGAAGCCAGTGCACTCCAAAACCCGAGAGGACAGGGATGGGACAGAATCCTGACCATTGCCCTCACCATCCACAGTCCGTTCAGAAAATAACAGCAGTAACAGTGACAATGACAATATTTAGCCCTCTGGAAAAGCTTTGTAGCTTCAGAACATTGCAGAAACAGGGCAGGATCAGTGAGAGAGGAACTTCTTTTTCCAGGAATTGTTTGCTCCTCTTTTTTATCTTATCACTGCATTAAGAGGCTGAGACAAATCTCTTCCTGCTGCAACACCGTTGCCATCAGCAGAATTATGTGCGGGATCAATCTGACCCCATCTATTCCTCCTGAGGAGATGATAAGAGTATAATAATGGTGTTCCATTTGACACGGAACAAAGAATTTTCCCAGCACTCAGCACACGTCAGGACATGATTGAACCCTGTATCCCTTCCAAAAAAATCCAAACCACTGCAATTATAACACCAAGGAAGAAAAAAAGAAGTAGAAAGCGTGGAATCATGACAGATGATGACGATGCAAACTTTCAGTTACCCCATGGTACCTGTCACCTTTCCAGGATAAATCATTAGCTCCTTAATCTTAAATCATGGATCACCTTCTGGTGGAAGGTGTCTCTGCCCAGGGCAAGGGCGTTGGAACAAGATGAGCTTTAAGGGCCCTTCCAACCCAAACCATTCTGGGATCCTCTGATTAATAACACAGGCTGGAGAACCTCCTTTAGTTCAGAGGCTCCTTCGGAGGAGGAAGGTGTTCTTTCATCTCAGTGAGGCAGAGGACTCCAGTTGAATGTATTTTAGAAAGGTAAACAAACAACAATTTAAAGCTTTGCAGCTATGGAAGATTTTAACCTCGTGTTGGAACCTCTTCTAACCTTTATAGCTAAGGAGATGTGTCTTAGTCAAGGCTGCCAGCTCTGATGCAAGGTTTAGGCTCGATTCTTATTGCTCCTCGTCAGCTGCTCCAAAGCTGGACAGCACCAGAGAAGCAGGACAAAACAATTGCTCCAGCTCCCTGCAGTGATTTGATGCATGAAAGGAATGGAAGGACCTGAGAGGATCTCCTGCATGGATGGCTGTAAGAACTTGAGACAATCTCCGTTTCCTCTGCCCAAGGGAGGATGGAACCTGAAAGGAGGCACAGCAGAGCAGGGAGAAGTGTTAAGGCGCAGGCCATGGAGACTTTCTCCCCAAACAACTCCCTAGAGAGTTCCATAATGTGCTCAGATGAGACCCCACCTGCAGAGCTGCCCCCAGCCCTGGGAACAACAGCACAAGGACATGGAGATGCTGGAGAGAGTCCAGAGGACGCCACAGAGATGCTGCAGGGCTGGAGCCCCTCTGCTCTGGAGACAGGNAGAGGTGCTACAATGCCTGGAGAAAAGGAGGCTCAGGGGAGACCTTCTGGCTTTCTACAGCTCCCTGACAGGAGGGTGCAGTGAGGTGGGTGTCAGACTCTTCTCCCACATCACAAGTCACTGGATGAGACAAAATGACCTCAAGATGCACCAGGGAAGGTTCAGGTTGGATATTGGGAACAACTTGTTCATGGAAAGAGCTGCCCATGCCTGGCACAGCTGCCCAGGGCAGTGTGGAGTCCCCACCCCTGGAGGGATTTAACATCCATGTGGATGTGGCACTTGGGGACGCGGGTCAGTGGTGGCCTTGGCAGTGCTGGGGGATGGTTGGACTGGATAACCTTAGAGGGCTTTTCCAACCTATGAGATTCCATGAATGGAAGCTACAGAGAGCTCCAGTACCATCTCTGCAGCTCCACTTTCCATGTGTGNGAGGTGTCCCTACACAACGTATCCAAAGCCAAACCTTTAGTGGGACACCACACTCTCAGCAAGCTGATCTCACGCTCTTGGTGACAGGAGATCTCTTCTCCCAACCTCTCCAGAGGTGCTACAATGCCTGGAGAAAAGGAGGCTCAGGGGAGACCTTCTGGCTTTCTACAGCTCCCTGACAGGAGGGTGCAGTGAGGTGGGTGTCAGACTCTTCTCCCACATCACAAGTCACTGGATGAGACAAAATGACCTCAAGATGCACCAGGGAAGGTTCAGGTTGGATATTGGGAACAACTTGTTCATGGAAAGAGCTGCCCATGCCTGGCACAGCTGCCCAGGGCAGTGTGGAGTCCCCACCCCTGGAGGGATTTAACATCCATGTGGATGTGGCACTTGGGGACGCGGGTCAGTGGTGGCCTTGGCAGTGCTGGGGGATGGTTGGACTGGATAACCTTAGAGGGCTTTTCCAACCTATGAGATTCCATGAATGGAAGCTACAGAGAGCTCCAGTACCATCTCTGCAGCTCCACTTTCCATGCGTGAGAAGACTCCTTGAGAGAGGAGCAGGACCATCGCCATCCATATCATGCTCCAATGAAATCCCAGCATCAGGAACCCAAGGACAGCACAGTTAAAGCTGCTTTCCCTTCACCCTTTTCCTGCTCCACCCCAGGCAGTGCCATGGCTGGACATACAAGACGATGTCTTTTCATATTCATTAAAGTTCTCTCAAGCTTTGATTTCTCCAACTGTCCGCAGTGATCTGTTGTCTTTTCCCTTGATGATATGCTTTGGGAGGAAAGGACCTTCTTATTTTTCTCTCCAAGGTCACGTCCCACGCCAAGTTCAGCATCCAAAACACTAACCCCCCTCTTTTTTAGTACTTTTGTTCTGCTGTTGTACCATTTCAGCAGAAAGGAAACCTTAGAGGGCTTATGGAAATGTGACATTAGAAGAGAATCACTCGAAGGCATTTCAGCTACAATTAACATTTTTCACTCCTCGGAAAGAAAATAAAAATAGTTTCTAATTGAATCACTTGACTGAATAAACACTGGATTAAACCACGAGGGGAAGCAGCAAACAAAAAAAAATCAGGTTATGCACATGTCAGGGTTGAGTTGGGGTGTTCCAGGCACATCTGATCTGTGTGGCAACCCTGGGGGTTTTGAACATGCTGCCACCACCTATTGCTGTGCCCAGGAAAGGCACAGGGATGTCCCCAGGCACAGCCATGGGCAGGGTCAAGGAGGCGACACTGGTGACTCCTTCCTGCTTCTTCCCAGCCAGGGCATTCCCAGGATCCAGGGCTTTAAGAGGGCTGGGTGTGGATTGAAAACAAAAGTAGGGCAATGCAAAGAGTCCACTGGGCTTGTCAGGGCAAAGTATTTGCTGGTAACTGCAGGTCTAGGATTGGTCTCTGACTATAGAGAATGGTGGAATCACAGGATGATCTGGGTTGGAAGGGATCTTAAAGAGCATCTTATTCCACTCCCCCTGCCATGGGCAGGGACACCTCCCACTAGCCCAGGTTGCTCCGAGCCCTGTCCAGCCTGGCCTTGGACACTTCCAGGGATCCAGGGGCAGCCACAGCTTCTCTGGGAATTCCAGCCCAGCCCCTCCCCACCCTCCCAGCCAACAATTCCTTCCCAATCTCCCATCTAAACCTACTGTCTTAGTTTGAAGCCATTCCCCCTTGTCCTGTCACTCCATCCCCTTGGCCCAAGTCCCTCTCCATCTCTCCTGTATCCCTTCAGGTATTTCCCCATCACATCCAACTTCCCATCAGAACCCACCTCGCAACAAACCTTTTATGTTCCAGGCAGGGTTTGGGCACCCACACAACTTGCTGGGATTGAGTACCTGTGCCTAGGAACTGCCCAGGACAGGCTCCAGCCACCCCAGGGCCTCCCAAAGCAATCCACACTGACCCTATACCCATGCCCACACCTGTGCCCTGTGCCGTGCCCTGCCACAGGTACGACCTGGGTGCAGCCTTGGCAACCCTTCTGGGGATGTCACAAAGAAGCTGCTTTTTTTTGGCCCCCATGCAAAACTTCTCCTCCTTCTGAAGCTGAGCTTTGAGGTGAGACACCTTGGACTGGTCACTTTGTCCACGTCACAGGCTGAAGTGATCTCAGAGATGTGGAAATCAGGTTTGCCCTTGGTGCTGTTGGAATTAAGATGACCTTAAGGTCCTTTCCACCCCAAACCACCCTACTGCTGCTGCCGTAAGTTGTGCAACCATGAAATGACATCTCCCCCTTTGTGCCAAAGTCAAAGCCTCCAAAGATGTTGCACAGAAAATTTCAAAGGGCAAAAACCCATTCAGAACAAACCAAGCTGATATTTTAGACTTCCTATAATGGAGCTGCTGTTTGGTTTTTCCCCATTTCTTTGTTTTCAATCCCCTTTCCAGCTTGCCTGTAGCTCTGAGCTCTGCTGGTGGTACAGAAATAGAGCACAGCACTATGGAATGCTCCTGAAGAGTGTCAGTAAAGCACATTTTTTACTGACTCCTCAGAATAAACACTTAATTCCCAGAGATGTTGAGCTGCCATGAAATAACCTTTAGCAAAACATCGTTTAACAAGTTCTCTGTGAAACTTCCTGCCCGGGTTCAATGCTGGAGTTAATGAAGCCACAATTTTCCCTCCTATTTGTGAGTGCCAGAAATAAAATCGTATTAAAGAAATGGATAAACAAATGAACAGGGAAAAGGTCATCGGTGATTATTAAAGACTAAATCGCTAATACCTGGAAGCTGGGAGTATATGAAGGCAGAACTCACAGAGTCCTGGAATGGTTTGGGTGGGAAGGGACCTTAAAGCCCACCAAGTCCCACCCCTGCTGTGGGCAGGGATACCTTCCACTGTCCCAGGTTGCTCCAAGCCCCTTCCAACTCAACTCATGTTGACTTTTGCTGAAGGAGACTCAGCTCAACTGCATCCTCGGTGTGAACCAACACAGCAGTTCTGCTTCAAACGGTAAAATATTTCCCTTTCTTTTCCCCCTTTTATGAGATTTTACATCCGAGGAATTTCCTGAGATGCAGCTTAAATAAAAAGCAGTTTTGGTTTCTGAGTGAAGACCAAAATAAACCTTTGAGTGACCCAGTTAGTCCAGCATTGCCTAACGTATTTCATTAAACAAAAAGTTAAGATCCTGGAGTGAAAGAAAGAGTGATCCACCCTCCCTCCTGCCCATGCTGTAGGAGCAGCCATGTCCTAGACAGGGAGACAGAATTCTTGGAAAGGGACTTGAAGTCAATGAGCAAAAAACCAGTTGTACCTCAGCGATCTTCTGTCAGGTGGCTTGTGGATCATCCCTTGAGCTCTGGAGGTAAAGATCTCCCTGCAGTGTTGAACAGATCTATATGAGTCCTACAAACCCTTTACAAGGGCTGTTGCACCCTATTATTGTGGAGAAGCTGCCCGTGGATGGACGTGGTGGCATTTCTACCCCTTTGGGTATTCAATTAAAAATTGGTAACTCTTGGCCATTGCTTGGGTTTTGTAACACTGCTAGATGGGTTTCCAATCTGAGAGATGCACAGGGATGGGGTCTACCTAGGCATAGCTTTGGATATTTCATCCTGAGGTTTGTAGGTGTCACCCTTTACCTTCCCTTACACCGGAATTGGGAGCCAACCATCCCTTACAGCCCATCCCAGCTCCCCAGTTTCTGCCTTCTGCAGAGCACCAAAGAAGACTTTTCTGTCTTCCTAAAAGAATGCACCTACAAGGGACGCACTCAAGTTTTAGCCCACAGCAAACCCAGGAGCAAACCCAAGAAATCCCCTCAAGATCTGGCTTCCCCAAAGTCCTTCTCCAAATATTCTTTACGCTGTTGTTACTCCATGAAAGTGCAGAAACGGTGGCTACAGTGCACTGTGGCCGTGAGGACCTCAAAGACTCTGCCTCTCCTTTCACTGGACCAAATCCTTGTCTTACTCCTGGACCAAATTCCTCTCACCTGGAGAAAACTCAGGTGAGAGTGTGCAAAAAGAGCAGAACTTGACTATCACCACTGTCCTAATTAAAAGCTGAGCTCCAACAGCCTTGTTAGACACAACTGAGCAACCAGAATTTAAATTCCTGCGGTTACATCATTTCCTTCCTCACCCATGGCATGGAATTGCAGAATTATTCAAAGCCTTAATGACCTCGGTGAGACAGGATTCAATTTATCTATTTTCTGTGACAGGACAGAACATGCTCCATAAAAGGAGCAAAGTCAAAGCAGGCTCTGTTTACACACGGGAACTGCAGCACCTTCCCAATTTCAGGAAAAAGACAGGGCCAAACATCCCTGTGGACACCTGTTTCAACCCTGTGCCACTAAAGGGACAAAGATTCCACCTGAGAGAAGAAGCAGGAGCGGCAAAATAACGGGAACACGCCACAATAAACAAGAAATCCATGGAAAACATGTCCCACCATCTGCTTTGCTCCCAGAGCCAGCTGTGGTTTCTCCCTGGTTTCAGAGAACCATGGAATGGTTCGGGTGGGAAGGNTCCACTATCTTTGATCTCTACCCACCCATGACATCCTTTTTCTTGCTCTTTTTCTCTTTCTTTTGCCTTGTTCTATCAGTTTGAACGAGATCCTTCGAATATTCCACACCCAGAATGGTTCCTGCAGCCACAAATAGCCAGAGGTGACCCCAGTGGAGCTCCCACCTGTAGCAATGCCCAATTCTGGGAGCACAGTTTGGCACCGACCGAGCTTCATAGCTTGGTTTTTCTCTACAAGTGTCTCCACAGCAAAAAACCAAAAAGTAAGAAAACCCCCCTGGCCCCAATAACAACAGCGAGCTTTTTAATAACATCGTTTTCACAAATACATCATGTTGTGCTGCTTAAAAAAAGCAGCAGCTTCGTGCTGCATCTTCTGTTTTCAGCTGAACATCCCAGCCTGATCCTACACGGGGTCTCTGCTGAAAATGAAGGTCCTGTGGGAACTTCCTGAAGGCTCCAGGTCAGAAGAGTTTTGTCTTTGACTCGTTCTGTAATGGCTCTTCCAACCTCTGGGGCCATCATGTTTTCGTCTTATATATATCTTTAATAAAACCAGGAGATGGAGGGAGGGAAACAACACATCTCAGTGGAATACAATTCAAATAAAGTTGTTAATAATAAATAATATATTCACTATTTATACTGCTGCTCCAACCCAAGCCTGTGATTATGGGCCATGCTGAGATAAATAGATGACAGGCACAGAGGACAGCAGCGAGGCCACCAGGATTTGAAATTTGCCACGAGGCACAATCAGGTATCTAAATAATAAATACCAGTTTGGTTTCTTGGAGCCTGAACCAGCCAAGGCATTAACCCTGAGAAGTCAAACTCTGAAACGGAAAAGTGAACCCAACCTTGATTAAAGCTGCAGCAGAGCTCCCCAAGGCAGAGCTGCTGCCTTCCCTGCTGGCCCGGGAGCTTTGTGTGTTTCAGGCAAAAAACACTCCTTTCTGCCTTCCAGTTTGAAATGCTGAATCACACTCGGCTTCTGTACCCTGGATTTTAAGGTGTGATGAAGTTTTCTTGGCCAACAAGAAGCTTTTCTGGTGACAGAGGGCACGTCAGTAATGTCAGTGTGGACGATTTTGGAGGGTGGCAGAAAGGGAAATGTAACACATCTCTTGGAGGGGTCGTTGCCAAGGTTTTACTGTGGCAGCAGCAGCTGCTCTCACCTTTCCAAAGGAGTGTTTTGAAGGGAAATTGGTATATTCATTTTATTTCATGACTTGGCAATTGGCATCGAGGCCAAATTATAGTTTATGGGGCTACAGCAAGGTTTCTTTCTTCACTTCTCAGAGGCTCCCAGGACAATGATCTCATGAGCACAGAGACACAATTTATCCTGACTGTTTTAGTTAATAAAAATTACATCCTTTCTACAAAATCCCCTTCTTCAGCTGCTGCAAAAACACACATAAAACACTAATGCCCACAGTCCATGACATTAACTTTGATCTACCCAGCATTTTGCACTTTGCCTGACCTTTCCTTCCATCCTCACAGGTGAACTGGGACAAAAAAAGGGGAGAGGTGGAGCAATTGGCCAATCAGATCAAGGCACGTTGTGCAGATCAAGGGCATGGTGAACACTGATGTTCTTCACAGTCATTAAAATTCCTATATCCTGTTCTTATATGGGGGGGAAAAAGGAACAGACAAAGGCACAACAGGAATCTATTCTCTTGACAGCGATTTAATAATAAAAGAAACTCTTCTGAGCCATTCTCATTACTGCTTGGAAACTTTAATCTTGGGGACTTAGTTCCTGCTCATGAAAACCTTCAGATCCCTTTATCAGCTGCAGAAAGGGAAGGGAATATTTGTAGTTTGATTAGAGATTTAAACATTTTGGAGAGGCAGACCCACGTTGGAACAGCGTTGTGATGTCCAAATGAAGGGTTTGACAAGCAAGATAAGGGTCTGTCTCAACATAAGGAGAGTCACTGAGCTGATCCAGGGCTGGAGCCCCTCTGCTCTGGAGCCAGGCTGGGAGAGCTGGGGGGGTCACCTGGAGAAGGGAAGGATCCAGGGACACCTGAGAGCCCCTTGCAGAGCCTGAAGGGGCTCCAGGAGAGCTGGAGAGGGACTGGGGACAAGGCATGGAGGGACAGGACACAGGGAATGNGGGTGGGGCAGGATGAGCTTTAAGGTCCCTTCCCACGCAAACCATTCCATGATCCTGCGATTCTGTGAACATGCTGATGGTTTGCCATTGGACATTCATCTGTATTTTGTAGGGAAGGGGAAATCCGGGATGGAAAGGACTATTTTCCCATATTACACCTTGTCCATATTGCTACTTGTGAAAAATGCCAGTCAGATTTCCAGCTGTCACCTTCAGTGATCACATTTTTGATCCATAAATACGTGAAAGAAGCCTCCCATCACGCAGCCAAACCCTCCACAAGCCTTTCCATCCTTCAACCAGCCCGTGCCAACCACCAGCCAGGTCTGGGCTTATCTGCTTGTCCTGCCCTCTCCTCCAAGCCTAAGGATCAAGTAGAGATGGAATTAACTTTGTCAATCACCAGCTGACCAAAGGCAGAGGAGGCAACAGAGCAAGAAATTAATTTTGCCTTTCTCCACTGTTTTACACCAGCTATTTCCAAGTCTTCTGGATGACCTTTGGAAGCCAAGAGGTTTTAAGGAGAGCTGGAAATCCTACGGAGAAGAATCAGTCAAAACACTAATTGATATGCAAGAGGCAACACTGCCCCTTCAGAAACACGTGGGTTTGCTGCTTAGGAAATGTGAAACAACTTCACAATCAACTGTTTTATGTAACTCAAAGCAGAACACCAAGTCCATGTGGAATATCTTTATATTGAATTGTTAATTATTAAGATTGGTGATTTGCGTAGCAGAGAAAACGCTCCAGAAAAGTACTGAGAATTGTCTGGGTTATAAATTGGTTTAATCTGCTGTTATGTTCACTAAGGCTTCGACTAACTAATATCATATAATAAACAGACACATTCATATTTTTTCTTACATTACAGCCACCGAGGATAAACAAAGAAAACAACTCAAAGCAAAACAAAATGACCTGCTTAGATGTTGACAGCCTGAACCACAATCCTATTAAGTGCCCTGTTTTTAAGGAAATCATCGTTAGCAGCATATTTTATATGGTAATTGTACATCACCACCTTCTGAATAACAACAGCGGAGTTTTTCCCTTCTGATTTCAGTGCCACTTGAGCTATGCAGATTTCTAAAAGCTTATGAATATACAGATAAACAGAATTGTTCTGAACATCTGTAAGCAAAATATGAAAAGATGTTTCGGGCTGAATGAACATCCTGAGTTGTCTAACGCTGGCCAAAAATTGGTGTATTTATGGATTAGGCAAAAGCCTTGAAAATAGCTCAAAACCCTGCACACGCTCCAGAAAGCCTTTTCAGATTGGCATCTGTATGGCTGTCACGAGAAAATGGAAAAAGAATTTTCCATTCCATTTCCCTTCCCTTCCCTTCCCTTCCCTTCCCAAACCTTCCCAAACCTT
>VWZF01001381.1:255877-297630 GCA_013396755.1 Sclerurus mexicanus
CTATCCTATCCTATCCTATCCTATCCTATCCTATCCTATCCTATCCTATCCTATCCTATCCTATCCCCCCTTAAAACACCCCCTTTTTCTGTGGTTTAGGCCACAGAAAAAAACTGTGTTGGATTCTTAGTAGTGCAGAATGAAAAAATAAAAGCATGGGATTTGCCTGGAAACGACAGGATGTTGTGCATTAAACTGGGTGAAAAATTAACAAATTATTAAAAATAACGCAACTGAGGAATTTCTGATTTTTGTCCATACACACAAAAGTAAAAGCAAATCTCACTCTTTTTTCTAAAGAACACACTTGCACTTGAAATAGAATCCACTTCCTCAAGAACTTGTTCTTTTGTTCGTGCATTAACTCATTAATTATTAGGAGACAACAACAGGATGGGCAAACCCAGATTTCGGGACAGTTTAGGATGCAAAGCCAAACACCAAATCCCTGCAGTCACTCATTTAACTCCTCACTAGCATTCACAATCCCACGGGATTCCGCTCCCGATCCCTAAAAAGCAAAGAGGAAGAGTTACCTGAGCAGACCTCCTTGTAGGTGGGGTTTGGGGTGTGGCCTCCTGCATAACCCACTTGAGTGGAGTAAACTCCCTTCTGCCTCCAGAACTTCCTCTCGGCTCCCCAGAAACAGCCCATACCTGGATATGGCACAAAACATGGATTGTTAGGGCAAAACCTGCCAATTAATCCCTCATTTGCATATTAATTACAGCCCAGAGCGCAGGCAACATCTATAGGCAGCACCTGCAGGTCAAGTGTTTGTCCAAGATTATTTATAGGGTAAGTGCATGGAAAAATCCATTCTGCATCAGAACACGACTCAAATGAAGCTGATTTTTGCTTCTGAATATCAGCCCATCCCAAAGGACAAACCCTGGAAGGGTTCAAAGGCCCAAACAAAGAGAATTCTCACACATCCCCCCGAAAACAAGTTACTTTCAAGGCACTTGTGCTGTTTGCGCGGCACCATTTTCGCTCGAGTCGATTGGAAAGCTGTCAAAACACAATAATTCGTATTAATGGCGAACAGTGATTTAATTTTCTGCTTTCAGGCATAGGTGGCAGCAATAATGGATTATATCATGTGTTATCCAAGAGGAAAAACGCTGCAGTTTAGCAATTTAAGCACAGAGGCACTTGATGCTCAGACGAGATCCCGGTCGCCGCTCGCCCCCGTGGCCAATTCTCAAAGAACATCACACTGTCAAAGGTGTGAATTAGCAGAATTCTCCCGGTTAGAGGAACCAAGGAACAAACACAACCACCATTTGCAACTGTGTGATGGCTTAGTTAAATAAACGTTTAAGAGACTATTTATTAGATTATTCATTTCGAGTGTCGTGCCCACTCCAGGGCTGTTAAGATGATCCCTGATTACGCATTTTCTCTGTCAGTGGTAACACACCGTCTGTTATTATTCCCTTTCCAAAGCATTTGAAATAAAAGGCAGTTAAAAATAAGCCAGATATTAAACACACTTAGAAATCAATGATCCATGATGGGTTTTCTACCGGTAGCACTGCAGATTTGACAAGTTAAAAAATTAGAGAAACGTTCCTTCAAAGTACAGCCAGAAGCTCTGCCGGCCTCGATGGCTCACAGAGCCCTGTTTTCCCTTGGAATCTTCAGGGATTAACTTCAATTAAACTTGTAACGGATCAAAAACCACCTTCTAATCCAGGTGCTCCAGCAAACCGCAGAAATGAGGAGCCCAACCTGCTCCTGGAGACCACGGGGAGAGGCAGGAACCTCCTGAGGACAATTCAGCCCATGGAATGTATAAATTGGTGACCAAATCGCAGATCTTCTCCCTTGACCGCAGAGACAACTGGGGCTCTTAGGCTTGGGTTCATCACTTAAACCGAGCTGGGGGCAATTTGCTGTAGGACCTCTCCTGAAATTCCCTCCTGGGAATCCTTCTGAGCTTTGTTCCCATGTGCCTGTTTGGTGTAAAAAAGTCAGGAATCTGCAAAATGGTGTAAATCAGTGTTCCCTATAGGCACCACATCACGCTCTGTACTCCAAGAGGGATTTTGGCAGGCCAGGTAGGAGCTTTTTGCAAGGAACTTGCTGAAAGACCTGTGTCCATGTGTGGGTTTCCATGTGTGTAGGAAAAACATGGGTTAAAACATGTTTCTAGAGTGGATATTGGGAGGACATTCTTCACCAAAAAGGGTGTCCAACACTTGGCACAGCTGTCCAGGGCAGGGGTGGAATCCCATCCCTGGAAGGATTTAAAATCCTTGAGGATGTGGCCACTGGGGACATGGATCAGTGGTGGCCTTGGTGGGAGGGTGGAACTCAATGATCTCAGAGGGCTTTTCCAACCTAAACAATTCTGGGATTCATTTATATGAAACCACTACAAAGATGGATTTATTTCAGAGCAGTTTGCTCCTGGGAGACGAACCTGGGCAGGTAAAACTTGAACTTGGTAAATCTCAGAATCCCAGAATGGTTTGGGTTGGAAGGGACCTTGAAGACCATCCAGTTCCAACCCTCTGCCCTGGGCAGGGACACCTGTGAGAGGAAAGGCTGTCGGGGATGAACCTCCCTCCTGTTTCCCATGTCTGGTGTCAGGAGGGTTGTGCATCACGTGCGATGTATGGGGTGTGAGGACATGGATGGTGCTGAGCTTTGAGGTGTCTTCAGAGAGCCAGGTCCTGCCTCGGTGCAAAGAATTCAGTGTTGGATGCTCTTCAGAGAACTCTGAAGAGTTCTTTTTATAGCAGATGAAGAAGGCCTTCTTCTCCAGAACGGTTGTCCAGCCCTGGCACAGCCGTCCAGGGCAGTGGTGAAGTCCCATCTCTGGAGGGATTTAAAAACCATGTGGACGTGGCACTTGGGGGCATGGGTTAGTGGTGGGGGATGGTTGGGCTTGACAGTCTCAGAGAGCCTTCCAACCTAAATAATTCTATGACCTGTTGATTTTACCCAGTGACCTCCATCCTCCTCAGGGGTTCTTTCCCTTGTCCCTCTCCCAGTTCACATCTGAGCTCATCCTTCCGCCCTTTCCCTGGGAGAGAGACATTTTATTCCCTTGCTGGGCCACCCTCCTCCCCTCTCTGCCACCTCCCAGCAACAATAAATCCTCCCATCCGCGAGAACAGATAAAATTGAAATCTTTGTCATAATAAAACAACCCGCTCCTAACGAGACGTAATTTACAACAATACAGCCCTAAATTGCTTTCCAAAGCGGTTCCACCTTCTACAGAGAAATTGTCAGAGGCAGAGAAATATTAACAATAAAACTCCACATAATATTCCAGACTTAAGACAAGGGAGCTCATGGAGTGCCTGTTCTCCCGAGCATGGAAAACAGGGACAACAACTACTGAAAGAGGGAAATAATTGTAGTTCAAGACTTCAGGTGGCCCTGTAGAACAACAAAAAAAAAACCAACAACTTGACTTTCCCAAATTATTATTACTCTTGTAAGAAAAGCGGAGAAATTAATAATTTAAATAATGAATTTGAATAATTAAATGAAACTCAGAGTGTGTGGAGGGGGAAATGGTAAAAAAAGGGTAGGAAAAGAAACATAAAAGCCAAATAAGCCGGCCCATGTTATAATTTGAAACTAGAAAACATGACTGTGATTTTAAACTATTTAGGAAGCGATTTGCATAATCCCCAGAACTGGTGGAGGGAGTGAAGCTTCGGAGTTTGATAGAGAGATTCCAGAGGCATTCCTAAGAGGAAGGGAAAAAAGGAAATAATAGGGAACATCCTCACATTCCCAGGAAAAAAAAAAACCAACAACATTATTTGAACATAATGGGAATTGCAGCGGAGTGTTTAAGCACTGAAGGTATTTGTCACTTTTTAATTGCTAATTTGCAAAACAAAACCCGTCCTTTTAGTGATGGGTTTTGACTGACTCTTAATTGGAATTTCAAAAGGTATTTAAGGATTCTTGGCTTTTTTTGCTTTTGAACTTCAAAACCAAAGAGACTCAAACAGGGATATTTAAATGTTCGATCATGCCTATAAATAATATTAATCACAATCATATTAATCATATTAATCATACTTCCTCAAGACGTTCTCTTTATGGATCCCTGCACATACAGATCCCTTTTGGTCAGCCATGTGTTTCCATAGGCAACCCCGAGCACTTGCATATTCCTACGAAATGGTCACCATAAACTGAAGAATTCTTCCAAAACAGTGAAAGCCACCTCTGATAAGAGATGAACATCCCATTCCTCGAGATAATAAACGGGGGAATATTCAGAAACAAACTGAGCAGAACTGACCCCCAGGTGTTTCCGGAGAGGAACAGCTTTATGGAGAGTGTTCAACACATTGGCCAGGTCTCCACTGATTCAGGGATTCATTTCTTTGCCTAAATGGAGACATCCAGGCTTATCCAAGATGCCTCGGGACATCCGAGATAACCAAGGCTCATGGAAATGACAAAGGACTTGGGAGGGACACGTGTCCTTCCTGAAAGGCATCCTGAGGGCAGGGAAAATACCCCTGGGCATGGCAAATGTAGCTGTCTCATGGAATCATGGAATGGTTTAGGTGGGAAGGAACCTGAAAGTTCCACTCCCTGCCATGGGNCGCCCCATTTGCCTTTTCTAAGGCAAGAGAAACCAGTCCATACCCCACACACTGACATTACAAAGCCCCGAAAGCCTCTGAATCTGAAGTCCAATCAGATCTCCCAAAACCCAATGATTTGTGTCTCCAATCCTCTATTTCCACAGCTCCAAAAAGTGACTGCCCTGACCAGCTTGGTAGGACCTTCTGCTGCAGCATAAACCACATGAACTCTAAGCAAAATTGCTAATTCTAAAATCATCTGCCCTCATAATTACGTTCACAGCTTGCAATATCATTAGATCCCTTCCATTGTGCCCCACATGCATTAGCCATCACACAGGACCAAAAACCGGATGGCAAAATTCATTTGAAAGTTATTCAACATTCAAGACATCTTCCCTAATCCTACAGGAAGCTCCAGGATCCTCAGAGGGAGCCTTTCCTCACCTTTGTTCTGATCCCTTCTCCAATGCCTTTTCCCAGCTCAGCTTTGACTCATTCAGATTCCCTGATGCAAATCTCTGCTTCTGATTCCATTATGCAAATCAGCACGAGCAGTAAATTTGCATCAGAAGGGGATTCCTGATCCAAACCCAAACCTCACAAGCTGCACCCACTCTGTACTAATTAACGTCCATTAACTCTGGAGCTGTGGAGCTGCTGGAAAAGGCTGAGCTTCGGGGACCCGCAGCTTCCCATTTATCCCATTTATTTAAAGGAACTCACAGCAGGTGGATTGTTTCGTATCCCAGCCAATTTTCTTTCTTTTTTTTTTTCTCTAACATACCCACGTAGCTGGTATTTTCACTTGTGGAATATTATTTTAATGCCATTTGTCCTTGACCTTTGTGGCATTTCCTTCCCCTCTGGCACCGGGTGCAGACACACCTGACTCCTGCCTGCCTATCCACCGACCTTTCCCTCCTGCCAGCTTTATTTCCAAGCCTTCCCATTCCCTGCCCTCCCAGCAGCCCAGCAGGCCATCCAGAAGGCTCTTTTTTTTGTCATATTTTGAGGAATGAATGCATTATTTCCTTGGCATGCCAAGCCTTCCCTGGCGCGCCGCCTGCAATCCCAACTCCCACACTCCGAGGCGCTTTTCCATGCAGCACATCAAGGAGCTGTCCCAATGCCAGGTCGGCAGCGGAAGATGAACTGCAAAGGGCATGGATCCTGCTCTTCCTTCTGTTAGCAGGATTTTGGGATATATTCCACTGGTTGGAGGGGTGGGAATGTCAGTTTTAAATACCCCCTCGGAAAAATAAAACTGAGAGAACAAAGAGCAGCAAGTCCTGGAAACCTCTTCCCTAAGCCCAGCTCGGAGGAAGGAGCGGGACAGGATCTACCCAAAGATGGGGAGCACACCAGACAGAGGAACCAGGCTCTGCTCCAAAATCCTGGAAGCAACGGCTGTGCCAGCTGCTCCAGTGCTCCAGGATCCAGCCAAGGGGAGCTGGAGGCACAGGCAGGAAATGTTTCCAGGGATCTCAAATACTGAGATATAGCTGGAAATATCTGGATCTCAGATACTGAGATCCCTGGAAAACACTGAGGCAGGAAAGGACAGCCAAGAGCACATCCCACTGGCTACCTTGGAGCATCCTGCTCCAGCCAGCATTCCCGGGGAGCTGCAGGCACAGCTGCCAATATCCCGCTTCCCTTGACCACTGCAGGACTTGGCCCAGCTTTGGAATATGATCGGTTCAGTTCCCTCTGCAAAACCTGGAGAAGGAAATGCTCAGCTGCTTTGAACTGAAATGGTTGGGGTTTTTTTTTTCCTCCCTCCCGTCGGAAGGAATAAACCGAACCCTCAGCAAGTTCCATACCTATAGGATAATGCTCCGTTCAGACATTCCCGCCAAGTGCCGGCTGTGATTGGCATCTTCCTCCTTCAAAGACTCGTGGAGAGCAGTTGGTGCAGATGATGGGTTGAAGCTGGGCCAAGAACTGGTACTCCTGAGCACGGAGCCAAAGGGATATTTATGCTCCGAAATTGTGGGGACCGTTGATTTTTGGAATTTCTCAGGTTGAATTGGGGAACTTGGGACTCAACGTGGAAGGTCAGGATGAGAGCTTGGTGGGCACTGTTGGTTCCCTCCCCTAAAGAAACAAGGGGCAAGGTGGTGACAAGGAAGATGTGATGGGATCCAGCAGATCTTTATGGAGGAGCTGCTGGAGAGAGTCCAGAGGAGGCCACGGAGATGCTGCAGGGCTGGAGCTCCTCTGCTCTGGGGACAGGCTGGGAGAGCTGGGGGGGTTCACCTGGAGAAGGGAAGGATCCAGGGAGAGCTGAGAGCCCCTTGCAGAGCCCAAAGGGGCTCCAGGAGAGCTGGAGAGGGACTGGGGACAAGGCATGGAGGGACAGGACACAGGGAATGGCTTCCCAGTGCCAGAGGGCAGGGCTGGGTGGGATATTGGGAAGGAACTGTTGACTCTGAGGGTGGGGAGGGGCTGGCACAGGCTGCCCAAAGAAGCTGTGGCTGCCCCATCCCTGGAAGTGTCCAAGGCCAGGTTGGATTCCCTTGGAGCAACCTGGGCTGGTGGGAGGTGTCCCTGCCCATGGCAGGGGGTGGAACTGCATGATCTTTAAGGTCCCTTCCAACCAAACCATTTCATGACTTTATGATCCCTCTGTCTGCACAATCACCCAGGATGTCCCGGCAGCCCAGGAGAACATCCAGCATATCCAGTCTACACACTGTGGTTGTTCACCTGGTTCCAGTAATTTCTCTTGACTTTATATAACTCAACAACACCAGATTCCCAGAAGATGAACTTTTGTGTCCTACAGGGAAATCCTCCAGTCCCTTTGGCTGCGCTGTGCTTGTGGACACAAATCCAGAAGCAACTTGGATCCCAAATCCAGCGAGTGAATCCAGCTTTGCTGAACACCTTCACACTGTCTGTGCACTCACACAACTCTCAATAAGGACCTGAGAACCTCAAATGATCAAAGCTGTGTCCTCAGGATAAAAATACAGCATGAAACCGCCCCAGAGCCTTTGTTCTGAATTTTTTTCAAGCTCTTGTGGAGAATCCGGAAAGAATTCCAGGCTGGGATTGAAACGCACCACGACCTTTGCCGTAACACCACAATATGCAGGGCGCTTTGGGGAGCCAGCTGGATGCGTGGAGGATCCATGGTGTCAACGAGGACTTAAAGCAAAGTTGTATTATTGGTATCCTCAGGGGTTCAGCATCCAGCAGCCCAAGGATATTCGAGCAACCACAGAATATTTGAGATCCCTGGAACACAATCAACTCAGAAATGGTTGGGAGGGATATGAAATAAAAATTAAAAAAAAAAAAAAATTACTGAAATGGAGAACGAGCTCAGCTGAAAGAAATAAAACTCCTGGTGACAGATGGCATTAAGAGGATGATCTTCCTCGATAAGCATTGGCTCTAATGCGGCAACAGGGTTGATAAATATGTTGAACAGCTTGCCTGGGGCAAGTCAAACAAAGCCCTGGGCAAGGAATTTAAAATGCAGTTTGCCTAACAGAGCAACTAAAGAGGAATTTCTTGGCTCCCCGTTTTGCCAAGACGGTGTTCTGTTCACACTGCATGAATTCCAGGGAAACTGTTGGGTTTTGCTGCTTTTTTTCTTTCTTTCTTTTTTTTTCTATTCTTTCTTTCCATAGGAGAAGCAGAAGCCTCATGTTCATTCAAATTAACAAAAGCCCAGGAAATTTGTTCCCGCCTGGGAGGTGGCTCCTGACATCGGTGTTTGTGTACGGAGGGATGTTTGTAGGAAATGTGCACAACAGATCGGGCTTATTGTAAAAGGAAGAGCAGACTATCAGCACGGCAGGGGAATATTTTACTGTCAAGAGAAAAAAACACAACAAACCTGCCATGTTTTCAGCACCAGAAATAACATGTCATAAGGATGACTTTGGGGAAAAAAAAAACACCAAAAAAACCCTGAGACAACAGCCCTCAAAGTGGGGAAAAGCAAGAGGGGGATGCAGGAAACGATTGGCAAAATGTGTTTATTCATTCCAGCATAAAAAGCCTGTTGCGAGTTGTAAATAATAGAGAGTCAACAGCATTTAAACAAAGCTGAAGCCAAGATCAAGCGCGTTGATAAGGCACAAAGCACAGTCGCTCTGAACTTCAAGAGCTTTCAGATATTCCTCTTTAAATGCAGTTTTGAGCTTAACCAGCAGAGAGCAGGGACAGACCCGAGTCAGTGCATCACAACACGCTCAGGAGTGGCCTCATTCCCTGCCTCCCACCCAAAAAAAACCCCAGGAATATTTAAACCGTTTCCATCCTGAAGATCAACAGAGCTGTTTTCTGGGGACTCCGCAGAATAAAATCCCATCACCAAGATTCCCTGTTGAAAAACTCGCCTCTAATTCCCAGATACGACCCGCTCCAAAAATCACTTCTGGTGACCTCAAAGGTTCTCGACACACACTGGAAGGAGAAGATGGAAAAGCAGCAGAGGCCAAACTTTCTGACCTTTGAGAGGTGGCCCAGAATGTCCCTGTGAAGTGACGCACCCCGTGAGCTGCGCCTGGAGAGCCTTCAGAAGTTCATCTTGGGTCTAAATAATGGGAATCTAAATAAAATCATCCACTTCTCAGGAAGAGAAGGAGAACTTGGGGGAGTGAAGGAAGACAACAACCTGTGCAGCTCTTCCCTCTCTTTTCCGCCAGTCTTGGGGTACAGGCTTTGTTCCTAATCAAGGCAAAAAGTAATTTGCACACGATAATTAAGCCTCGCAGGAATTATAATATATGAAATATTACTGTAAATACTCCACAAATGAGGAATGAATGGCCCCAAAGCAAAAACACCAAAGGACCCCAACAAACAGGTCTTTGGTTTAAAACTCTCTTTTTTTGTACCATTATTCTGACTTTTAAGAGCTGGACTTGATGATCTTAAAGGTCTCTTCCAGCCTTTCCATGATTCTATTTAAACACCACTTGATAAAACTGCATCTTTTCTAACCTCTTCCTTCCCAAATTTTGAGAGGTTTGTATTCTTCAGTAAAATTTTGGATTGAAAGTAGCAACTTCCATCTAATCCATCTTCTGCCAGTGGAATTTCCCTGCAATATTGGAATGTGGAAAACGCAGCGAAATAAAAGAGCTGCTTCCAAAAATTCAGAAAATTATGGGAATGTTGTGATTGCTGGAACCTGTTGAGCCAAATACAACAATTGGAACCTTGACATTTGTGAGGTTTAGGAGAGGCCCAGTCAAGATGTCCCAGGGCAGTGGGCACAACCCCAAACCCACCAGAGCTCAAGGAGTGTTTGGACTACACTGTAAGGGACAAGGTGGGATTGTTGGGGTGTCCTGGGCAGGGCTGCACTGGATGATCCTTATGGGACCCTTCCAGCTCAGGATATTCCATGATTCTATGAAGATAAAGCATGGGACAATGGGAATCCAAAATGTTTAGCAATAAATAAGGAACTCATAAAAAAAACCAAAACAGTTCAATGTTTTACTCCTGAACGTTTCCATGCTAAAAAATATATTTGGTCTTTGACCATGGAAACAGCACAGAATCCCAAAATGGTTTGGGTCGGAAGGTACCTTAAAGCTCATCTTGTTCCACCCCACCAAACCAGGCCTAGGTCTGGTCTAGTCCACTTTGAAGCTGAACTAATCCCGTCTCCTTGGCTTTGTTTAAATAATGGACTCCACCATATTTAGAGAGGTGGAGAACTGGGGAAAACAGGACGAGCAGGAGGCTTTGGGAATTCAGGCCTGCACTGGGACTGTAAAAGCTGATTTCCATCGTTGGTGGAGTTGCTGTTTTCAAACCCACAGAACACAAAGCCTCTGTCCCACTTTTGAGTTTCACTGTGCTGCGTTCTGGGTTCAAAAGCAGAACAAAACAGCAACACCCTCCAAAGTTTAGTCTTCTATTTACAGGGTCACTGGCAACGGTGCATTCCTTAAACATCAAAGAGACGTGTCGCAAACTCTTTAATTCGGGAATTGGAAGCCAATAAACACCTCTTTCTTTCATGTTTGGGGGTTTGGGAATGGCTGGGATCGATTGGCAGCATTTTCCATGAACAAGTGATTCGCATCCAAAGCAATGTTGCCCCAAAAATGGATCTGTCCTGGAGAAAAGGAGGGTTGTTCACAAAGTGAGAAAAATGTGTCCTTAAATCAACATGTTGGGATTAAAATGGCATGTGTTTCATGTGCAATCGATGAAAGAGGAGCCTCAGGGAGTGCTGGAGGCACCTGATCTTTCTTGGCCACAAAGGTAATGACTGAAGTGTCCCAAGGACACAGAAAAGAAGTCAGAGCTTATGGTAAAAATTCTGGTTCCTTGAACTATTTATTTACTCTTTTTTAATTTCTCTTGCTGAATAAAAGGAAAATGTGCTGAATAAAAGGAAATTGTGCTGAATAAAAGCATCATAAGCCCTTAGCACACATCTGAACTGTCCAAAAATGGAATCAAATCTGAATCGAGAAATTTCAAATGGGTTTGGGTTGGAAGAGATTTCAAAGATCATCTCGTTCCACCCCCCTGCCATGAACAGGGCANCCCTGATGCCCACGCTGTGGGTGAGCCCAGAACACGGGGGGGTTTCTGGGCTGGGAGTGCCCATGGGGGGCATGTCCAGCCTCTCCCCCAGCAGCACCCCCAAATCCTTCTCCCCAGGGCTGCTCTCCATCCCTTCCTCGCCAGCCTGGATGGATCCCAGGGGTTGCCCCAACCCAGGTGCAGCCTCTCGATCTGAACGAGCCCAGCAGGATGTCCAAGGATACAGCCAACAGCTACTAAACCATGCCCATGTCCGGCCACCCTCCCACCTCCTTGGCAGCAGGGGCAGTTCCTCAGGACATCACATTTCAAAAGTCTTTTAGGGATAAAAAGAAGCGCTGCTACAGGAACACGTTGAAGAGATTGAGACAGAGCTCCACGGTCCTGTCACCAACCTGATTATTTGCTTCATTGCAAAGCATCACATCTTTAGTTCAGCCATTGATTTGAGGTTTTCAAATCATTCCGTGATCATCCTTCGCTCTGAGCGTTCCAATGTTTGGCAGAGATTCATTTTAGATCATCCTCGGTCATTTGACACACTTCAGTGCTCTGCTGCTCAAGGAGAACTCGATGTACACATGAAATAAGAGATGTCATCAGGGCTGTGTAATCCATTTGATTCTCCTGAAATTCTATCTTTCATATAAAATTCATCTCTGCGCTAACAGCAAAGCCTTGCCCTTGTCTTGTGAAAATGTCTCTAATCTCGTGGCCACCTCAGGGAGCTGGAGATGGAGGGAAGCAAAACAAAATATATTCCACTATTACGAAAGCAAAGCAGCACGCTTTGTTACCAGCAAAATAGGAATCACTTTTAGGGCCACGCTGCAGAAAATAATAACTTGTTTACAAAGTTTGTTTACTGGAAGGAATAGAAAAATTGCCTTTTCTTTCCCTTTTTCTTTTTTTTTTTTTTTGATAACTATTGCTGAGTTAAATGAGCCGCTGCAGACACATTCAGCAAAAGTAATCTCGTATTACTTATTATATTTATAGCCTTAGATTTCAGACAACAATGGAAAACTGTAGGCACCCTGATAATTATTTAAACTTACAATCTATAATTGCTCAGGAGCAAAAAATAATTACATTCAAATAACAAGGCAATTCAACAAGCAGCCCTTTCGTCCTCCTTTCCCCTTAACCCTTTTCCAAACTAATAATTCCTTCCAAGTGCGCCCAGAAGATCATTCAAATCCATTTGGAACCACAGCTGTCCTTAACGGAAATATGGAAGCTCCAAAAGTTATTTTCTCATCTCTTGGGGGCCAATGAAATGATGGTGACAATACCCTGTCCTAATCCGCTCCCAAAAAAGACAATTACTGAAGAAAATACCAGAGAAGATTGTTAGAGGAAAACTAATTTATATCCAGGGGGGCAGGCAGAGGCCAGATACGGATGTGCTTAGTCATCCACCGTTTATGCAGCAAACTCATTCCCCAAAAAAACATGGATTGGTAGCGTTGAAAATAGAATGTAATCGATATTATTGATGTGACATCAGTGCCACAGCACCCATGGCTTGGCAAAGGAATGGCCATTTCTCACGGCAAAGTCCATGACCTGCAACATTCCAACCCCACGGTTTCTTCAGGCATCCCGAAATGTGTTTGGGATGACTGGAGCTGTCCAACCAGGCTGGGATAACGCTGGTACCACACTCACAGAGACACAGCTGTGCTGCTCCAGGGCGGGAGCAGGGAGAGGTCATTCCATGACATTCCTTCAGCCCACCTGCTTCCCAGGAATACCTCCCACATCCAGATCCAGAAAGAGCTGCTGCCTCTTTTACAGCATCACTGTGCAATCACTTTGTCTCCTTTGGGGCTTGGGGTTTTTTTATGGAGATACAGCTCCAAAGCAGGTCAGGGGTGATCATTAGGACGTTTATCAAGTTTGAAAACCTTGTCCAGCAGAAGATTCACAAACATCTTCCAAATCAATATTTCTCATTACTCAGCACGGAATGAAAGAATGGTTTGGGTTGGAAGGGACATTAAAGAGCATCCAGTTCCATCCCCTGCCATGGGCACGGACACCTTCCACTGTCCCAGGTTGCTCCAGCCTGGCCTTGGACATTCCCAGGGATGGACCCAGGGGCAGCCACAGTTTCTCTGGGAATTCCAGCCCAGCCCCTCCCCACCCTCCCAGTCAACAATCCCTTCCCAATATCCCACCCAGCCCTGCCCTCTGACACTAGGAAACCGTTCCCTGTGTCCTGTCCCTCCAGGCCCTTGTCTGAAGTCCCTCTGCAGTTCATCCCTACCGTGGATCCTACTACTCCCAGAACCACACGCAGGTCTCATCCCAAAGGGAACCAGTTGGTTGTCTCCAGAACACAGCCTGGGAACAGTCGCATGCCCAGAGTAAGGAAAGAAAAGAACACCCAGGTGTGCATTTCTGAGGTGGAGCACAAATAATGGTGTGAAGAGGCACCATGTTAGTGACCAAAAGTCCTTCTGCAGCTTAAACCCACACGCAGATCTTCAGTGTAGCAGCCCAGTAAAATGATCTTGGGTTTACTGGTCTCCAGAAAGCAAAGCAAACTAAAATCTCTTTGATAAACCCCATCCCACCACTCTGATGCTGAAAGCCCTACATTTGTCCTCTCCTGGCTTGTCAGGCACATTCCACAGAGTGCCACTGAGTGACTCCCATCCTGGACGCTGCTGTCAGGGTTTGTGCGGAGCCTTGGAAGAATTCAGACACAACAGACTGTGGTAAGGGTGTTCCAAGAGAGGAGGACAGATGACAACAACATTCATTGCCACCCCAGACTCCCCATCCCAGAAAAAATGAGTCAAAAAGAGCTGGGTGACCACCAGGCTGAGTCTGAGTGAGGTTCTTACACCTTTGGGTACCGGGAGGACACTTTGCCCTTCCTGCATCCATGTGCCTTTCCATGCTGGACCTCATTCCAAACACATTCCAGCATCTCCCTCATTTCTGTCCTTTCGCCTCGAACACGTGTCTGCTACTACATAATTCATACCGCGAGCCTCGATAATTTCCAGTCAAGGTTCAAGCAGAAATGTGTCACACAAGGATTATATTATTTCTGAGCATAATGTTGGATTGGAGCCAATGACACACCAGTGCATCCCATCCAAGGCCTGACATATCACATGCTGTTTTCCCTGGCTCACAAACAAACAGCTTCAAAATTCAACTCAAATCAGAATATTTTTTTTTCTTTGTGATTAGTTCTTATCTTACGTGGAAAACTGATCTTTCTTCTTGAGGCTGAAGTGTATTTTTTTTGCCTTCATTTCTCAAGTGTGTCCTGCAAAGTCGGGTGGTCTAGAATGAAAATCTGGAATTTGGTGCTGTTTGAGACTCTTAAAGGATGGAGTTTTTACTCCCTTTTAAAGATAAAAGACTTGTGTCACCCAGGAAAAGCAGAGTCTGTACCAGCCAGCATAGACTGCCATTAAAAAACACAAGGGGAAGTAATGCATCCTTATTTCTACCTAAACATATAATAATATAAATATTACTTTATAAATACGCACTGGGACACCAGGGATTCTGGGAGCAATACTGCAGGAGCAATTCTGCCCCCCAAGCTCATGCAGATGTGAACAACTGTCCCTAAACCTCCACTGTGTGTGTTCCCATGGGACAAGGAGGTGTCCCATGACAGTCACTTCAATTCCAGTGACCCAGGAGATCCAGGGTTCCATTCTTCAAATCTTCAAGGTCCCTTCCAACCCAAGCCAACCTGTGACTCTGTGATGAATCTGGTGCCATCTGAGATGCCTCATGCAGGAATTTTCATGGGCTTAAGAGGGGAAAGGCAAAGCTGTGTCCTTGGAAGCTGGAGATAAGGACAATTTCATTTACGTGTTATGCTTCATTTATCTGCACGTGGAATCCCTGAACACAGATATAAAACATCATTTGGGATGTACTAGAGAGACCTGGCCTTCACTGCCTACTTCAGAAGAGTTTGGATCTCCCGTGAGACCAGGATCAACCCTGCCAGCCCCTCATGGATGTCCCAAATGCCCCAGGACACCTCAAATGGTGTAAAACATTTCCAACGTATTTATTCAAATGCCTCGAATCCCTCTAGTCTGGTTTGGACAGTGTTTGACAGAACCTACAGGGGGTGATTTATTCCTCCCTGAGGAATTTTCTGAACCAACCTCCAAATGTGTTCTTTTCGGGCAGAAATTCTGGAAGATGACTTTAGATTATGAACCTAAAATCTACTGAGATGAACTCCAGCCCAATGAGCTGAAAGCACCAATGAGACCAAGACAAAGATCTGAAGGGACGCTCTGAGGGCTGGAGCCCCTCTGCTCTGGGGACAGGCTGGGAGAGCTGGGGGGGTCACCTGGACAAGAGAAGGATCCAGGGACACCTGAGAGCCCCTTGCAGAGCCTGAAGGGGCTCCAGGAGAGCTGGAGAGGGACTGGGGACAAGGCATGGAGGGACAGGACACAGGGAATGGCTTCCCAGTGCCAGAGGAACAGATGGGATATTGGAAAGGGATTGTTGGTCAGTGAGATCCTGGCATAGGTTGCCCAGAGAAACTGTGGCTGCCCCATCCCTGGGAGTGTCCAAGGCGAGGTTGGATGGAGCTTGGAGCAACCTGGGCTAGTGGGAGGTGTCCCTGCCCATGGCAGGGGGTGGAACCGGATGATCTTTAATGTCCCTTCCGACCCAAACCCATCTATGACTATGATTCTACTCCAGTTGAATCCTCCAAACTTCAAGAGTGTTTCCAAGCAACACTTTGCGAAGCTGGCAAAGACTTCTATGTCTTCAATTTCAACCAAATATATTTAATTATATATTTCTTAAGATCGCAAATGGCTTCATCAGGTGAGGCAAAGCATCTGAAAAACAGGAGAATCACTGTAAATTCTCCTAACCTGAATAACCCAATAACAAATAATCTGCATTTTTTAGTGTAGAACCCCATTTGCTCAGTCTCACATTCCCAGGTCTCAAAGTGCCAGGCTGTGACAGCAGCCTCGTGAAGATAAATCCATCAGGACCTGTGAATGTCACAGTGTGTCTAAAATCATCCAAGCAACACGATTTTCCCCCTCCAAAAACCTCCTTCCCCATTTTTTCACAATTGGAGAGAAAAAATCCTTCCCATCCCGTGCTTTATTAGCAGGAATCAAAGGAGAGCTGCTGATGGGAAACGTGGACCTCCCAGCACAGAAACACACACAGACCCACAGATCTCCTGCAAAGCAGCACCAATCTGATAAGAGCAGCCTCGGGTTATTAACAGGATCCTTTAGTTCTGTTTCAATCTTAGCCCAGCTCAGAATGATGCCAAGCATATGTTCATCCCAGTCGTTGACATATTCCTATTTATCACTGGCAGGGAATCAGTTTGCTGCAAAGCTTTTGCAGTTGTTGAAGCCACCCAGGTGCTCATGCTGCCTTTTTGCGTGGAAAATATAAATAAAATTAAAATATGAAAAGCCATAAAAAAAAAACAACCTAATTTTAAAAATCAATAAATAGATGAATAGAAAAATAATGCTTTTCTAAAGACTGTTCCTGCTGTTGGAGATCACTGAGCCCTGTCCCCAAACTCGTGAAAATGAACCGTGTCTCTTCTACTCATTTCAGTGGCCAAGTCCCCAAAACATAATTAAAAGGCTGTTTTAAGGTGAGTGATGCTGATTGAAAAGCTGCAATCTGACTTCTATAAACCTCTGGATCTTCACTAATGTGCACCGGCCCCTCTAAGTGGAAACCCACACAAAGCTGAATTCTTCATTACCTCAAGAAATCTAAATTAACATAAAAAACTCCCTGATGCAGAAGCACAGAGATTGTGTTTGAAGGCCACATTACTTTTGTTTCCAGGAGGAAAAAGAGATGTGGCTCCCTTGAAAGAAAAGAACGTTCTGAAGGGTTGTGCTGATCAAGGACAGCTTTCACTTCACATTAGGGGCATTTTATTGTCCCTTATTAGTGTTTATAAATGTCAGGAAATGTCCTTGGTAAGACCAAGCAGGCAGGAGCATTTTGTTTTCATCTGGGTCTGCCTTCACAGAGCTCTGCAACTGCCCAATTCCTCCCACAATTCCATCAAATCAGAGCAGCCTTTAATGTAAAACGTCCATGAGATTCCACAGGGCAAGAGAAACCGAATATGGAGATTTTCATTCCTAAAGGTGCCGGAATGATGGTTAGTTCGGTGTTTATCACCTTATTTCACAACAGGCTCGGGGGAAAATTTTCGGTTCAGGGCTTAGACTTTGAAATCCTGAACAGGGAACATTCCCTGGCTATGGCTTAAGACTGAAAACCCCGTGAAGGTCTGACCATCAAACCAGAGCATCACAGACCAGGGAAAGTTGTGAGGAAGGAGATGATCCCTGGAGAAGGATTTGGGGGTGCTGCNGGAGGGGCTGGGCTGGAATTCCCAGAGAAGCTGTGGCTGCCCCTGGATCCATTCCTGGGAGTGTCCAAGGGCAAGTTGGACTCCCTTGGAGGAACCTGGGCTGGTGGGAGGTGTCCATGCCCATGGCAAGGGGTGGAATGGGGTGGTCTTTAATGTCCCTTCCCACCCATGTTTAAGCACAAGTGGCAATAAGGACAAGCCAGGACCCAAGAGCACGGACAGGGAACTGGGCTGTGTTTCAGTTCTCTGGAAGAGGCAACAAAAAGACAAAGTCGGCGTCTGGAAGAGAGAAAAAAGGACAATGGGAACTAAGGAGAGATTATTTAATAACATATTCCAAAGGCAGGAATAGGACCATGACTTGGATTAGGGACAGAGCAGCCTCCCTTGGAGCCATTCCCATTTGTTCTGCCGTATCTTTACAGGTTTAGAAATTCAGGGTCCACTTTTCCACCACCATGTGAGCACAGGACACTGTTAAGGCTTCAGAGCTCTACAAACCCATCCCGTTAATGCACTTCCTTCACTTTTCCAGGACGTTTAAAGAGAACCAAAACGAGAAACACAAAACCCTTCTGGAAGACCTTCCCTCTGGCTCTTAATTATTCCACAACATGATCCTCGTAACATCTGCTGGTGTCTCTGTAGATGTTTCTCCTACATCTGGGTCACAGCACACACCTGTTTCAACATCAGGAACTCTTCCACTCTCTTCAGACAGAGATAAAATACCTGCTGACGTGTAGCGTGGTTTCAAGTTTTCCTCTTTTCGTTTGAGCAACACAGAAAAATGGTTTGTTCTATTTTTACTGTCTACAAAAAAGAAAAGGTGTTTCTCTTGGGGGCCAAACTTTGCTTCCTGTGATTTTCTTTTCCTGGTGAAAAGCAGTCCTTGAAAACTCAGTCAGAGCGAAGGACTTCCTCACACACATTTTCATCTGCCGTGGCACCAGTTGCTGTTTCAGGAGGGGGTAAAAGAAACTCTGTGTGGATTTCTCCATTCTTCAACACACCATCCCCCTTCCAAGTGAAATTATTTTCCTTTAGTTGAGAAGTCGCCCTGATCAAGTTTTTATCATAGAAACAGAGTGGTTTGGGCTGGGGGGGCTTTAAAACTTATCTCATTCCTCTGCCATGGGCAGGGACACCTTCCACCAGCCCAGGTTGCTCCAAGCCCCGTCCAACCTCACCTTGGACACTTCCAGGGATGGGGCAGCCCCAGCAAAGCCCAATAATCCAGCTCCGTGGAATTACTGGAATGTGCTGGTGCCTAATAAGTGAGGAGCAGAAGGTGACCAAGCTTGGATCTGTCTGCCAGCCCCGAAACGTCCATAATTAGATCTTACGAGCTCCTTAAACATCCTATTTCCGTCTATACTTTGTTTACATCAAGGAGCCAATTATCTCATTATGAGCCACTACAGGTCAAGCAAATACAACTCAATTTAGCCCTGTATTTTAGAAGTGTCACAGTTACAAATCTGAACTATTGCCAGACTTCCCTGGAGGTGAATAAGAACCCTTCCGTGAACACACCACATGCACGAGGCTTCCCCTGGGAGGAATAAGGGAACGAATAAAGCCCAGTGAGCGCAGAGGTGCTCTGGGATAAACTGGAATCTTGCAAAAGGGAAAGAAGCATTTAAAATTCAAAAAGCTGGACTAGTGGGAGGTGTCCCTTCCCGTGGCAGGGGCTTGGAATGAGATGATCTTTAAGGTCCCTTCTAACCCAAACCATTCTTGCTTCTGTGATAATGCAGCAGTGCGTTTAAAATATGGAAAAAATTGCAATGGTGCTGATGAAAGTACTAATTTATTGAAATTTGCAGCTTTGAAGAGTTTCTTTTATTTTTTTACTCCTCTCTTCAAAAGCTGAATTTAGTCCCCGAAAAGCTTATTTTCAAAACATTATTGACCCCTCCAATATAAGCTCAGATTTTGAGTTTTGGGTCAAAATCAGTCTCTACAGGCAAAATATTTTCAATTAAAAATATCTACGAGCATAGAAAAGTTTCTAGACAGGCATTTATTGAATGGCTTCCACTTTATCATCCATAACACAAACACATCCTGAGTTTCATAGGAACACAGAATCCCAGGATGGTTTGGGATGGAGGGACCTTAAGGATCATCCAGTGCCACCCCCAGCCATGGGCAGGGACACCTCCCACTAGCCCAGGTTGCTCCAAGCCCCGTCCAACCTGGCCTTGGACACCACCAGGGATGGGGCAGGCCACTGAACTTGGGAATAGAGCTCAAGGGACACACTGATGTTGGATATAACATTCCCTGGTGTCTCCAGGGAGGCTCTGAGTGGTGCCTGTGCTTCTCCTGTGCTCCTCAGGCTTTAAAAGCAGCTGTTAGCTGGATTAAGAGGTCACTGGATGAGCAGCGTTAAAAGATTTCCATTGAAGAGCCCCCCTCCCCCTTGAAATGTGCCTTTTGTCCATTGTAGGAACAAGGATGAGTTTCTTTCTCCTGAGGAACAACACCTGCATCTCCAGCAGCCCAGTGATGCTGAAGAGACAACAGGAGAGTCTCCAGATCATTGAAAGAGGCCTTTGAAACCCGTGTGGACCTGTTAGAGCTGCAGGAACAAAGCCCTGGGCACCTTCCCCGTCTGCCTCGACCAAACCAAGAAGTCACACAAGGAAATACAGAATGCACCATCAGCAAGAGCACCCTGAGGAGGTTTGGCAGGAGAGGGAGATGTGAAAAGCAATCCCAGTGCAGGTGGAAGGACCAGTGTTTGCAGCCCAGCGTTCCCTTTCCTGCTGCTGTTTTATGGGGTGGGATCTAAAACTATCCAAGCAGCGGGAAAATTCACTGCAAACAGGCTGTGATGACACAATCTGTGGTTATTTATCCCCTTACAGCTTTGGGGGCCACGTGGTGCCACCTCCCTGCTCCAGCAGGGTCCATCCCAAAGCACTTGGCACTGCATTGTTTGCAGGCAGCTCTGGAATATCTCCAGGGTGGAGACTCCACACCCTCTCTGGGCAATATGAGGGATTATTCCTAAGTAAGGGCTGCTCCTGGAGACTGGGAAATCCCAATTAAAGGATGAAAGGATGTTTCTGGAGAGGAGGTGTGAAAATCCCTGTCTTGGTGAGGTGGAGTCAGAAAGTCAGCTAGTCCAGGCTCTTCCCCCAAGCTTAGAGAGTCCCAAACTCCAAAGAACTTGCTGTTCATATGAATATACATGGCTAGGACGAGTCATAATCCAAGGAGAAGAGTTACTAACAGGTAGTTTTCTCCTCTCAGTGATTCCTTTAGGATCATGGAATCCCAGAACGGTTTGGGTTGGAAGGACCTTAAATCCGTCCCATCCCACCTCCTGCCACAGGTAGGGACATCTTCCACTATCCCAGGTTGCTCCAAACCCCATCCAACCTGACCTTTCATTCCCATCCCCACAGGGCCAGCAAATGTTGACCCCTTGGAGGTAGGAAAAGCTCCATTTTCCCACACCACGCATGGGAATGGGATGGGAACTCCAAGAGACAACCAGGATTATCCTCAGAATCCCGTTTGAAGGTCCAAGAGCAAACCTAAGGATGTGGAGCTTTTCACCTCTTCCCAGCGCAGACGTTTTCACCGCTCAGCCCAACTCAGCCTTGTGGAAAACTCAGGGCAATTTAAAAACGATGGGAACTCCCAAGCCTGACAGGGATGTCACAGAGTTCCTCAGGAACGCTTCCAAGGAGGCTGTTTTAGAGGATTCTGTGCTTTAGCCATGAAGTTCTGGAGGTGGGACATTAATTTCTGTGAAATTGTACAAACTGTGCCCAACAAGCAGTGACGGAACCACGGCGACTCACACAACACCCACCACAACCACTGGAAACTTAACCTGACCATCACATGGGAAATAAAAAAACCAAAAGGGCTTCTTTTAATTAAAAAGATAAATATTTAAACAGCAAAGAATGCATCAATATCTGTGACTGCACCAGAACTCTCCGAGCCTGCCTGCTGTAAGGAATTCAAAGAAGAGTCTCTACATCCACCTTTACCTTAAAACTTACACCCAATCATTTTCCAAATTATAAACCAATCACTCATTTCACCACCCCAAGAGGGTTTTTTTGACATTCTCAGAACCCACAGACAAGGAGACACTGGCAGAAAGGCAATGCTGGATTTGAGGAACTTGCAGAGACTTTGAATAAATCACTATGAGGACTGAAGGGTGACACCCACAAACCATTTCTCCTCTTCCACCAGGCCAAGGCTGACACCAAAATTTTGTGCAATCACCACTTGAAAAGATCATTAAATTAAATTAAAGGATTAAATTAAAATGTATCAAGCAGTAGTTTAATATTTGCTTCAGCATCACAGATTGATAAACGTTTAATAGAATATAACACATTTCCTAAGGCACTTTGTGGCACGCTCTAGATGTTACAAGAGAATTAACTTCTCTCTAAACAACCAAATGGAATCATTCAAAACAGCATCAGGAAACTTTTCATTCTCTGTAACAATAGGTTTTAGGGATAACCATCACAGAAATCCACTGTTTTCTTCCCCAGTAAATTCCAAAGGCTCATCCTTAAGGACTGACATCAGCACATCCTGAACCGAGAGCTCTGACAATTCCCAGAATTGGCTAAAGTCAATACATTGGTTAAAAAATGGTGATTCTGATCTATTTCAGGATATTTCTTTCTTCCAGGAGTAATTTCTCCGGAGAGACACTTTTTCAGGTTTGACAAAAGGGCTCGAGAAATGAGATTGTCACAGAAAACAAACAGAGACAGTGAAATTAAACGTCTACTCTTTTTCCAGCTGGCCACTTTTCCAGCTCTGATGGCTCCCAACAGGAATTCTACAGGACTGTTCCCAAGTACAAACCAGCAGGTTTGGTCTGGGACACGGAATTGGTGACAACTCTGCAAGTACTGAAGACCCCAGCAGTCTGACTTCCTTGCACGGCTTGAGAATCATGGGTCATCCTCGGAATTTTATTCAAACTCAGGAAGGATCCTACAGGAATTATCACGCGTAACTCTGGATTTTTTACGGAATAGAATAAGGGTTCAATTTTTCTGTTGCTATAATTAACAAAAACACCTTTAGGATATTTGGGGGGGGAGCTGGACACCCCCCTTCAAATGCTCAGTGGCTTTAGCTGGTGGCAGCGATTGGAAAATGGCAGGAGCAGCCCAGATTTTAAATCTCTGAGGATTCAAGGGTTGAGGGAATTTGGCATTCAGGAACACTCCAGAGCTCAGAGCTTTTATTTTAACACTCATGTCTTACCAAACACAGCCATCTGTGTTCCCTCTGGGAAAGGTTCAACCATTCTGTTTCCATTGACGTGGTGTTTGTCTAGAAGGGGAAAAAAAGAAACGAGTTCAAATGTGATAAAATAGATGCTTTGCATAAAAACAGCTGTTTGGTTCTTACAGAGCCCCAGGAACCCGAAGTCTGATTTCTGAAAGCCAACGTGTACAACCACTAAATGTGGAACTTCATGATTCCTGGCTTTTCAAATGTTGTCCAAAAGTCCTCGGACAGAAACTGGGAATGAGTTGCAGTTTGGTGGTTGAGGCAAAGCAGCTCATCCTGACGTGGCAGGAACCTCCAAGCAAGGTAGAGCGACAATTCCTGCTCTGGAAAGGAACCTTCTCATGCAAGGAGGGAAAACAGGGAATAGTAATTCTCCTTTACTTGTTCATATGGTCCGAGAGTCATGGAATGGTTTGGGTTGAAAGGGAACTTAAAAATCATCCAGTGCCATGGGCAGGGACACCTCCCACCAGCCCAGGTTGCTCCAAGGGAATCCAGCCTGGCCTTGGACACTTCCAGGGATCCAGGGGCAGCCACAGCTTCCCTGGGAATTCTATCCCAGCCCCTCCCCCCCCTCCCAGCCAAGAATTCCTTCCCAATCTCTGATTTAAATCTCTCCCCTTGCAGTTTAATCCCTTTTCACTGCCATCCCCATGTTCATTTCTTGATCTACTAAGGTTCATCCTCAACAATTGTGGCAAGAAGCCAAACTGCCTCAACCCAAAACACTGGATTTCTGTCCACTAAACACTCTGCAGGGAGAAAACCAGGATATTTCCTCAGTACCTGCATTATTCGGCTTCCTTTAGTGAGGAATAAAACAGGTCAAATTAAGAACAAGGGCTCGCCTTGGGAATTGTCTGAAAGCAGCACCAGGGAGGCACATTCCTAATCCCAGCTGGCATCCAACATCCATCAAACGGGAGGGAATTCAGGGTTGTTGCAACCGGAGCAAGAGGTGCCACAAGTCAACTGGTTGCCTTTAGGAAGACTGAATGCCCCGTGCCATGGGAGAGGGGCTTTAGGAGGGAAATTGTGGGGAGGTTCCAGGGTGGGAGCAAAGTTTCAACCTCCCAAGGCAGAGCTGGTGCTCCCGACATGATCTACGGCCACCTGAGAGGAGGGAACAGCCAGGAAAATTATGGAACATCTTGTAAGATCAAATAAAGCGACCCTGCCCTAGCCCTGGGAGCTGCTTTCATTTAAGGAGTGAGTGACACAGATGATGTATGAAGCAGTTATCATTTCAGATGGGGAGGCTTTCAATATATTAAAATTAAAATTAAACTTTTAGGGGTGAGATGGGCTTGAATGAAAGCAATATTTTCCGAGCACTCAAGTTGTCTTCTAATGCCTTCAACACTTGCGTTGCAAAGATCTTTGCCAGATAAAATAATTCATTTTCTTGTCATTCATACTTTGGTTGACATTTATTTTCAGTATTTCCTGCCGGGACATACTAGAGAGTAAAAGAAAAGCCCCAAATTTAAAAGGACTTCCACAAAATAAACATTCAACCTTAGGAAGAAAAGCAACATCAGTAACAGCCCTTCAGTAATAACAGCTCTCAACAAAGACACTAAGCAGAGAAATTGCCGTTCAGGGCTTTTGACTGAATGAGCTTTTCACGCGAAAACATTTTAATTCTCACCCACAAACCGCATTGAGCAATTCCAGAAAGTCAGAAGTACACTGGCAGCATGGAATTATGAAAGAAGCAGAAGGCCTTTCCCTGTAACTTGCCAACAGAGAGGATAAGTGACTTTTCCAAGCTCAGCATCGTTCCAGATGTGAGAGCTTGCAAAAAGCAGGATAAAAAGCTGGTGTTAGAGAGACCCGAGGGATTGTCAGGGAACACTGAAATGCTCCCTTCAGCTGCCTAGTGCTGAAGGCAACACGTTCCGCCCAAATCCTGGTCATATTGAAGGGGTTAATCCAGCAGGGGATTACATCCAGACACCTGGAAAGCTGGGATTGGGAGGACAGGGATTAGAGAATCCCAGAACGCTTTGGATTGGAAGGACTTTAAAGCTCATCCCATCCCAACCCCTGCCATGGGCAGGGACACCTCCCACTAGCCCATGTTGCTCCAAGCCCCATCCAGCCTGAGCTTGGACACTTCCAGGGATGCCTTTATGCCATTTTTTCCTCTCCTTGACCACCCCAGGTTTAAACACTTGGTAAGAAATGGAGTTTTGCTTCCGTTTTATTGATTTTCAAGCTGTTGGAATTTTCACGAGCATCAATTCACAATCGAACGATGGGAGGGCTTCCTCTCCAAAGTGCCAAGTGCTGCTCCATCCTCAGCTGCCAGAACCCCACAAATTTCCCAAACTAAGCCTAAGAAATATCTGTGACATCTGAACAGACCCAGCAGGAGCTGAAAGCAACACATACCCTGGAGCACTCGACATTCAGCTTTGCCTGGGGCAGAACCTGCTGCCCACAGGGCCTGCCTTGTGCTCCTTGGATTCCTTGGCTTTTAATAAATTCATCCTTCCCAGATCCTCTGTGGCTGTGGAACAGCCACGACACATGGAAAGGCCATCAAAAGTCACTGCACTATTTCTTTGGCAGGGCTCTGTTTTTGCAGCCTCAACCCTTGATGGTTCTTACATGGTCCTACGATCGCCCCAGGCTGAAGATTCACAGACTTCCAGTAAAGTTCTGTCCACACATGGATTATCATGGAATCATGGAATGGTTTGGGTTGGAAAGGACCTTAAAAATCANAGGCTGAGAAGAGGTGGAGAACCTCTCCCTTGCCCTCTGCCCACACCACGTTGGTCTGTGCCTGTACCAGCAAACTGTTCAAACAGACAAGCCGTGTCTAGAAAGGATTTGAGTGTGGACCAGCCAATCCCAGTGCCCAGACCTGTTCTCTGGCACCTTTTAATTTACTGCTATACATTAAATTTATGCTCATATTTCCATGTGTGTTGATGGTATCGCACCTATAACAGATAAATTTAACGATGAAATCTGTTCAAATGAGGAAGTTGCATAAAAAATATTTCCTTTCCAGCCAGACTGTGGTTTTAACCGGATTTATTGCTCTTCGCCACAAGCCCTGAGGCAGTTTAAAGGAACTGCAGGTTAAGATACCCAGAGTCATTAATGAATATAATTTGCCTAATTGTGGACCCAAATGAAGCTGTTTCAAACAGATTTGGCTCTCAGAGAATGCTGATCCAGCAAGGAATGAAGATCAGGAATTTTCTGGTCTCAAAACATTCAGTCTCAAGCAATCACAGTAAAGATTTGAGAACATTTAAATTGCATTAATAAGAGATTCACATGTTCTTTGTATTTATCTTTTGATTTTTAAGCCATTAGGGAGTATTTAGACCACACATCCAAGGCTGTTTCATCATGAGCAGCCAGAAAGTTATTATTTTTAAATGAAAACCGAGATTCTCCCACAATCAAATTAATCCAGGAGTAGGGGTCATATTTCTGTGCAAGGGCTGTTAGTTTTCCATGGCAAGTACAGCCAGGAATTGAATCGAAAATAGTTCATTAACCAATTACCAGGAGCCTCCTCCACCTCCTAAAGCACAGCCAGGGTGGGAACAGGGGGAGAGGAGGAGGAAAAGGGGGAAGCAGTGATGGGATGAGGGGGAACATCCTGAAGGAATCAGCTGCTTTCCCTTTCTGTGTCGCCTTTTCCTACAATTCGCACCCCACCACCATGGGAATTTCTTCCCCTGGACTACACCAAATATTCACTCTGCCAATGCAGTGGCTCCATCACTGAGGGGCTGGGAATTCCTGATAGGAGACAGGGACAACAGATCAGGGGATATGAGAATTTTGTAAAACATTTATGAAAGTAACTCCGTGGTTGTTGGGACTTTGGATATCTCCTAAAAGTTGCCAGATGGCCTCCGAGGAAAAATAAAAGCCCAGGGTGGGATTGTCGGGGTGTCTGTGCAGGGCCAGGAGTTGGGCTCGATGATCCCTGTGGGATATCTTTGTCAGCTGTGCATGGAATGGACAGACAACATTCACGGTACCCTCCATATTCACTTGAAACAGAAGCTTTGGAGGCAATAAAGGGGCATAAAACTCAGTGCCAGGCCTGTGTGCCAAAGCCTGCTTTCATCTGAACCAGGAGGGGTGAAGAGAAACGTCCAGCATTGCCTAAGCAGGTTATTTAAATGCCTCTTGAACTGTAGATGTGCCACAGCTGATGGCATTTCAGCGCCGCCTCCACTGCTGTGGGCTTTCATTTAAAAACTGAATGCCCCAGTTCAATGTCAGGGTTGGAGCCTGTACCCCCCAGAAAGGGCAGAGTACATTGGATCGTGGAATTCCAGGATGGTGTGGGTTGGAAGGGACCTTAAAGCTCATCCGGTTCCAACCCCAACACCTTCCACTATCCCAGGTTGCTCCAAGCTCTGTTCGACCCGGCCTTGGACACTTCCAGGGATGGGAATGGTACAAGAAGACCTCAACACACAAACCAGAAGGTCAGTGGGTTTCTTTTCTCTCCTGCAAACAACAAATTATCTGATTTTTATTTACAGCGAAAGACTGAAACAGAGGAGAAAGATTTGGCAGTACAATGTTCCCATTTATCAGGTAACGAGGGAAAGGTCTGCAAGTGTCACCCAAGAGAAGAAATCCTAAAGTTAAGATGACCAAGTAGGAAAAATAAGGAATCCCTGCTCTTGGGCAAAGGTTCAACACAGGTGACACATGAAAACCCCGTTCCAAGGAAGCCTTTTGTACCAGGGGTTTTCTAAACCAGTATTTTGTTTTCCTTTGAGCCATTTCGCCCTTTAACTGGAGCAGTACAGAGGATGAACTAGACCCCTGTTCTTTCCTCCAGCCCTATCCAGTGATACTCAGGAGCTGGAAGACCTTTGGGGATCCCTTCCAGCTCGCATACTGAGATCCCACGACCCTTTAGAGTAACTGTATTGAAGTTTCCAGAGAGCACTGGATTTACCCAGAGTGAATTAACCCCACTAAAATGTGGCACGTTGAACAGACAACAGCAATAAAGGTTTTATATTTGCATTTCCGAGTATAAAACTCACTCAGTATCTTCAAAAGCAAACTCTAGTTCGGAGTATTTGCATGTTATCTGTATTTCATCCCCCTGGTTTAGAAAACAGGGGTCTGACCTTTATTTGTGCTTTTGCCTGAGCAAATTACCTCATTCTAAAATCTTCTGGGCTTCCAGAATTTCTGTGAACTTCCCTGGAAGCCACAATTGGCTGGTACTTCTGCAAACCAGGTCATTCTTTTCTAGACCTAAAAGTGAACCTTTTAAACCTGACCTTTTAATCCTATGGAAGTTTATTGATTTATTCACTTAACTGTTTTCACTGTTTCATAACCCAAAAGGTATTCCTTAAAGAAAGGGTTTCGTTCTCTGCTAAGGCACCTGATGTTTGTGCCAAGAGGAGGATGTACCAAATCATGTCAGAGATGAGGATTTGATAAATTGTACAAGGACAGGATTGTTCCAGCCATTTAATATTGAACCAGATCTTTCTTCAGGGGAAATCTTAATTAAATCCATCCCCTCTCCCAGGATCTCCTGGATATCAGAAAACGCTCTGGAAATGGTTTCACAATGCTCTGCAAAGGACTGAGGGGAAGCTGGGCTGAAGGAACAGAAATGACCTGCTAAATGCCCTCCATTTCCAACCTAACCTGTCCAGGACCCCCCATTCATCCTTGTTCCTGAAGGCAGAGCCTGTCTTGATGATTTGGGGAATTTCAAGAGGCTTCTCAATGGCAAAATCCATGAAAGCAGAGCTTCTCTGGGCCATGCTCTCAGAGGACTAAAGGGAGTGCAGGAGGAAGAAGAGGGCAGCTCTGCTTGAGTGGGACTGGATGTGTAATTCATGGCAGGATTTCATCCACAAATCCTTCATAGCTGGGGATGAAATAGAAGCTCTTCTTATTTTCAGGTTTAGTTGGATGAGCAGAACTGTCTAAAAGCTCCTGATAAGGAACTCTACTGTCACCTCAGATGGAACTTCAAGTGTGACCTTTCGAACATCTTTGTCTCCCAAGGGGTATTTTCAGTGCAGGGACTTTGCTCCCCAAGCCTGGGCATCTACGTCTCCATCTCTGATGAGTCCTTCTGACCCTCAGCATTGGCAGAGAGATGGAGAACATGATCTACTGCGTTTCTTTCACCCCTCAGGCCTCCAGCTCCATCCTCCACCAGCAGAGACAGCTGTCAACTCGTCACCCATTAAAAAGATGGTACCTCACACAATGATAACTCACTGCCTTATTATTTGTAATATTGGGGTGTTGTACTCATGTGGTGGAGCCCAGCTATTATTAAAAATAAACCAAACCATGATATCACTCAATGGAATAAAATAATTACCAATGTGGTTGAAAAATAAATAGCCTTGCCTATGAGAACAGGTCAGCAAAGGAGGAGTGGTGGCTGAAACCAGTTCTGAGCTGTATTCTGGAGGTGATGTCCCCCAGGGTGACACGTTGAACCCATTCTATCACACAGATCACGGCACAGGAGCTGATTGATGCTACAAAAAGTGGGGAGTCCCAGCACAGAGGGTCAGTTCAGACTCCAAACACCAGGGACCCCTCAAAAAACCAGAGGTTCTGGTCAATGACCAAAGGCCAGATATCCCACACTGGTTTTGTTCAGCAGTTCCTACTGGGAATGGACCAAGAGGAGCCACAGGAAAGTAAGATTATGAAAATGAAAATGAATTAATTTCTTAAAATAGGATGAGGAGACGCAGAGAGGGAGAAATAGAGATTCTGAAATTTGCAGTTTCCTGGGGTGGATGGACAGATTGGGCGTGGGGCAGTGGGGAGGTGGCAGCTGGGACAGAGGATGGTGGGGAGTGGGAGGGAAATAGGAGGATCAGGGATATATTTGGGGTCTGAACAGAGGGAAGCATCCAAAAACTACAGTAACAGACTCGCTGCTTTCAAGGAGACAAAGCCAGACACCATGGAGGGGTTGAGGGAGCTGGGGGGGCTCAGCCTGGAGAAAAGCAGGCTCAGGGGGGACCTTGTGGCTCTGCAACTCCCTGATGGATCCAAGGCAGGGTCGGGCTCTGCTCCCAGGGAACAGGGACAGGAGGAGAGGGAACAGCCTCAGGCTGTGCCAGGGGAGGTTTAGTTGGATATTGGGAACAATTCCTACATGGAAAGGATTTTTCAGCCCAGGGCAGTGGTGGAGTGCCCATCCCTGGAGGGGTTTAACACCCATGTGGATGTGGCACTTGGGGACATGGCTTAGTGGTGGGGAAATTGTTGAACTCCATGATGTCAGAGAGCTTTCCCAACCCAAACAATCCTGGGATTCTGAGAGTTTGTGACCTTCCCCCACACAAGAGCACTCCCACCCTGGCTGTGCCCACAAGTGCTGCCTGATCAGCTCCTCATTCCACAGCCACATGTCCTGAGTTTTGGGGTTAAATTAAAGCCACTTGGCTTCAGCCATCTACAATGGATATCTAAGTGTCCAGCCTTGGATCCTCCTGTGCTTTGGAAAGAACCAGCCACTTGTGTGGTGATTCATCTGACATATTTTGGATGCTTTCCTCATATCCAAAAATGTCAATTTCTGAGCAGTGATTATAAGGAAAGCAGTGACAAACTCGGATGAATTCCACCTCTAACACCTGCAGTAATATCATGGAGATTTAGGATCCGTTCAGTGGGAGGATTAGATGTACCTGTGTGTACATCCATATTTATTAAAATATGGCCCTGACACCAATGGGGATTACGGGTTATGAACCAGGACAAATGTTAACAGTGAAAGAGATGATCACAATAGCAAAGGAAACAAAGGCAGAGAAAAATAATGACACCAACCTAAAGGATGCTCTGACCTTGTAAAAGGGTCACCAGAAAATCAGCCGGGTGACACAGATATAAATATCAGGTACACACAGGAGTTAATTCTTGCGGCATTTCTGACAACATCCCACCATTTCACTTCCCAAAAACCCAACTCCTGGAGTGACGACATAACGTGAAAATCACAGAATGGCCTGGATTGGATGAGACCTCAAAGAGCTCAGCTTTCATTTTTCAAACGTCACCTTTTTAACCTGTTGGACATCAAAACTGGACAACACCAGTTTTTCAAGGACATTTCCTTAATTAGAGGAGGTTTAAGGAAGGAGATGAGGAGGCAGCTCTGGTTTTGTCACAGAATCCCAGAATGGTTTGGGTGGGAAGGGACCTTAAAGCTCATCCCATTCCAACCTCAACACCTTCCACTATCCCAGGTTGCTCCAAGCCCTGTCCAACCCGGCCTTGGACACTTCCAGGGGTTGGGACTCCACACCCTCTCTGAGTTGAAAAAGAAATAGAAGATTGAGAAGAAAATAAAAGGGCTCTAAAGCTGGCACTGAGTTATCCACCTCCCAGGAACTATCCGTGCCATCTCTGCCAGTCCTGCTTCTCATGTAGCACCTTGTGAGAGCAGAAATTGCATGAAGATGATAAAACACAACTCGATTTATTTGAGAATAACAGACAATGCCTCTGGAAACCCCACTTGAAGCCCTTATCTAAACCAGCCTGGAAAAGAACAGCATCAGAGAGGCTGGAAAACCAGGAGACGCAAACAAAGGACCACGATAAACACACCATAAGGGAGTGGGGAGGGGATGGCCAGTGGGGTGTGGCGAGGAGGATTGTTAAGCCTGGCTTTATTTAGCAGCTTTATTAATGATCTCAAAGAAAGGGTGAAAAGCACATGAATAAAACATGCCGAGGATGCTCAGCTGGGACACGGCGTGTACACCGTGAAAAATGAGAAGCAGCACAAAGCTCTGGGCAGAAACTCTGGGAGGAAGCGCAGGGAGATGCAAAGGAGCTCCAGGAATATTCTGCTTTCCTGGTATGGAAAAGGAGCTTGTACTCCACATTTCTTCAGGGGAGAAAAAAACCCTGCCTGAATGGTCTGAGGGAAGGACAGAAGATTCACAGGAGAAATAAAGCGGGATTTAAACCTCACCTGTGAAGCAGCACCATCAGTGCCAAATTCCAGGGGAGCCTCTGCAAGGAAGGGCTGGTACCGAAACAGACCTAAACAACCCTCCCGGTTGCTTTGAATCACATTGCTTATTTCTTATTTCCTTTCACAGGGCACTGTTTCCTTAGAGAACCTTCTCCGTGGGAATAAATCACCACCTAAGTGTGACTTCTGGTTTGGGATGATGCCTTTGTGAGGCTCAGCCTAAGCCTCGTGCCACTTAACACCGACGAGACGTTATTGATTTCTGCGTCCGTGGCTTCTCAAAACCAGACACGGGATCGTTCTCCTGGACATTCACACACACGTTCAAAGTGGGAAAATCCCTTTGAAATTCATGGCTGGCAGTGAATTTGGAGATAAAAAGCAGAGCTGTGGTTTTCCAAGTCTTTAATTACCTGCGAGGGGGTTGGAATTGGATGATCCTTAAGTTCCCTTCCAAACCAAACCCTTCTGTTGGTTCTATGATATGAAAACTTTACAACATCCCAGAAAACGTGTTTTTAGGCATCTTATTCCAACACAATGACAAGTTAAACAACTTTACAGTGTCACTGGGAAAACATGCCTTGATTCCCAAGACCCTTCTACCAAAGACTTTGTCCAACTCCCTCTCCAGCTACTTGGAAAAACGTGTTTATTGGGCTAATAAAACCCAAAGGAGGCAATTGGAGAGTCACTCTCTCTTAATGAGTTACCATCCCTCAGTCACCTACAATTTAATTTTTCTAAGGCCCTGAGATTTTAATTTGGGCAGCACTTCTATTAATTACAATGTCTAATAACAATGTCAAATTCAGACATCTGTTAAAAACATGTAATGTTAATTTCTTGGAAAACCTCCAGCAGTGCTCAATTAAAATGTTCCCCAGTTCAGTCAATGCACATGATTTGTAATGAAGAGCAAAATGAGATCCAGTGAATAAAAACAATAGACAATTAAAGCCAATAAGTTTTGAGCCGATGATGGACAACGTTCAAGAGGCAGGATGTTTCATGAGGTGGCAGAGCAGGAATTTTTGGAGTCAGGATATTCTCACGCTGCTTTGGGAGCCTTGCTCTAAATTAGCACCCACAGGAAGTATTTCATGGAATGGTTTGGGTGGGAAGAGACCTTAAAGATCATCTACTTCCACCTCCTGCCATGGGCAGGGACATCTCCCACTAGCCCAACCTGGCCTTGGACACCCCCAGGGATGGATCCAGGGGCAGCCACAGCTTCTCTGGGAATTCCAGTCCAACCCCTCCCCACCCTCCCAGCCAACAATCCCTTCCCAATATCCCGTCCATCCCTGTCCTCTGGCAGTTTGAATCCATTCCCCCTTGTTCTGCCACTCTTGTAAAAATTCCCACTCCATCTTCCTTGCTGGCTCCCTTCGGATACTGAAAAGCTCCTCCTTTCAAGGCTGCACAATCCCAACTCTCTCGTGCTTTTGCTACACAAAACATCCCAGGAAACACATATTAATCCTTATTTATCCATTTTTTCTTACTGTAATTTCAGTTTTCCATCGCAACGTATTTCTCTTGGTTCCTTTAGATGCCCAACCTCAGGCAGAGCCCTGTATGAGGCAGGTTGAGTTTTGCAATTTTTAAATAATTCTGCTGCGAGAATTAAACTAATATGATAATATTATATATTATATAATATATATATATTTTATATATATATAAAATAGGATAATATTATAATATAGGATAAGAATAAACCAGTAGGAGAAAAAACCCAGCCCTTTTCATGGAATGTCATCATCCCATCACCACTTTTGTGCCTCTCTGACTGTCCCCCCCAAGTCGATGGATCCACACCACCCCAAGCCTGCTTTTCGCTCCTCACCACGCCCCCCACGGCCCCCCTAAAGCCCAGCTGACATTTCTTTTTGCCTTGGGAAGGTGTCAGGAGCTCAGAGCTTGGAGTGTGGCTGGTGATAGAGTATCTCCCAGCCCACATTCCCTATGGGAACGGCAGATTATCCTCCCGGAGGTCGCGTCGGGCTCCTGTCAGCTGTCATGGCGCAGATGAGCGGGAACGGTCCAGTGCCTTGTCCCCTGTCCCAATGACAGTGACAAATGACCAGCCCTGGTGCTCAGCTGAGCCTGACGGGGCCCAGCCTCCCCTCCCAGTCTGCTTCACACCACCAGCAGCCTTTTTCCCAGCTGATATTCCAGCAAAGCGGATGGCTTTTCTGGAAGAAAATAAAGGGAATTGTGATTTTGCCGCTTGAAGAAGCTCAAAATTTAATGGTAAAATACGGGTGGGAATGGTGTTATAAACCACTGGGTTTGTGTGGGCAGCTTTGGTGGCGTGGGGGGAGAAGGAATGGTATGATCTTTAGGGTCTTTTCCCACTCAAGCCATTCCATGATTCTATACTTAAGAATCACAGAATATGCTGAGTTGGAAGGGACCTCAAGGATATTCCAGTTCAACCCTTAACCCTGCACAGGAGCATCCCCAAGAGTCCCCCCCTGTGCCCCAGAGGATCATCCAACCCCTCCTGCAGCTCTGGCAGCCTTGAGGCCATGCCCACTGCCCTGGGGAGCCTGGGCAGTGCCCACCACCCTCTGCGGGAAGAACCTTTTCCTGAAATCCAACCTAACCCTGCCCTGACACAACTCCAGGCCATTCCCTGGGATCCTGTCACTGCTTACCACACAAGGACATCCTTCCCCCATGTCCCACAGAGCCGATGTATCCAGAGCGGGTGAAGGAATTCCAAAAAAATACCTTTCTCCAGTGAAACGGGAAGGATTTAGCCCAGTTATAAATATCCGCTGTAACTTCCCCGCAGTTTAAGGCTCACGTTCTATTCCTTCCTAACTAGGAACACACCATAAAATATTTCATTGGTAAAAAAAGGGGGTTTTTTTTCCACTTTTGTCACAGCAAATCTCAGCCACAAACTAGAATTTATCCTGAAAACCATCCAAATGGACATTTTAACCTGTTATAGCAAGACACAAAAACAAATAAAGCGGGTAGTGGCGTAGGCTGGCAATTCCAACATGATTCATCTCGTCCTAAAGCCATCAGCTAAAATATTCCAATCATACCTTGAGGACATTTCTCTCCCTGTGGTGACTAATTCAGAGCTGAGAGTGGCCACATGAATCTGACATTTTTTACTCTTTGTAAAGAAGTGATTTGTCATCTCCACTAGAACCCAATTCCGATATAATTTTCCAGGGAATCCTGTATTTCTACTGGATTTTACCCCTCTGAGGAGGAAAACAAGCACACCAAGCCCAGCGAGGGCTGTGTCATTGCAGTCGTACCCCAACATTTATTCCTTGAGCAGACATAATTCCAGAAATCCACTTTCCTCACACAGCAGAAACTGAACCTTCCTTTCCATCAAGAGACAGAAATTATTTGCAACCCGAATCCAGGACACATCCCTTTGAGAACGGAATCAATTTCCTAAGTTTCCTGCTTTTATTAACGAATAAAGGTCTAATTAACAAAGTGCAGAAGTTTCTCATCCTTCCCAGGCTTCTCTTGCTCGGAACAATCTTAAAACCCACAATACTCCTTTCTCAATCAAGAAATAAAAGAGAAGTGCTTGGAAACATCATTTTGCCTGGCACTCCTCCCAAATCTTCTGAGTGACACACGGTAATGTTTGTGATTTCACAGCAGGCAAAGCACATTTTGGGGAGATAGAACAGATGTTGGATTTTTTCCCCCCCCTAAAACGACAAGACCTAACGATGTGTTTAGTCCTTTGATGTGTCTTGGTTTCCCAGAAATAAATACAACACCAAGTACCCTGAGTTTGTAATTCCTGCTTTGCAGAAAAACCACAGCAACTCCTACGATATTTTTATCCTCATATTGCTGAAATAGTGTTGCAAACGCGCCTCCAGTTTTGTGCTGATCCTTCTCGCCTCGTGTTTTATGACCAGCTGCACAATCAAGGACGGTTTTCCACAGTGACTCAACAGCTCTCGTTGAACTGATGGCAGATTTTCCCGGGAGCTCAGCACTTCATGTTGCAGGATCCTTCCAAAAACTGACTCCTGTGTAATTATTTCAGGTATTCAAGGGAAATAAATAGATTTTAAGAGAGTTGGTGCACATTAAAGGATGTGCTGAGCTGGAAGGGACTCACAAGGACCACCGAGTCCAACCCTTAACCCTGCCCAGAAGCATCCCCATGAGTCTCACCATGTGTCTGAGAGGATCATCCAAACTCTTCTTGAAAAGCCTTGGGGCCATGCCCACTGCCTTGGGGCACCTGGTCAGTGCCCACCACCCTCTGGGGGAAGAACCTTTCCCCGATACCCATCCCAAACCTCTCCTGGCACAGCTCCAGCCCTTCCCTGGTCCCGTCCCTGCTCCTACAGAGCAGAGATCGGAGCTGCCTCTCTGAAGAAGCATAAAAGAGTTAAAAGAGAAGAGAGTTCCGCAGAACGGAGGTGGCCAAACTCCCCCAGTTGGCCTCAAAGCCAACCAACAGGTCCTGGTTGAGCTCAGGTTCCTGGTGTAGAAGTTTCCTGAAGGCCTAAAAGGTTTTGGATGTCACGTACTGGAGGAATCTGGGCACAATAAGTGGATTTGATGAGGTTCGAGTGGCTTTGGAAGAAGTTACAGCCTATCGCAAACAGAGCCAAGAGCCAAGTTTTATATCAAGCAATTCACAGCAAGAGTTCAGGTTCCTCATTTTGTGCTGGTTTTTAATCAAAATTTATGTGTGGAAAGAGAAGGGGTCTTTGTACAAAAGTAGCTGGAACAGGGTTGAGCTGCTGCCAAAATTCAGATGGAAGTTTTGCCTGCTCCTGACAGGCAAAGATTCCTGGGAAATGGCCACAGATGAAAGGCTCTAAGTGACACTATCAGAGCTCCAAAATATCCAATTATTCAGGGAAAAAAACTATAATTAAGTTTCTCTGACCTTCTCAGGCTAAAACCTTGAGCACTTCCAATAACAATAATTCTGTTTTCCTCCACACTTTCTAAGACCTCTCGAAGTAAGAGAATGTTTATTGCTCTAGAGCCATGAAACACTCCGGACCCAAATTAACAAGCAGGGAGGGAATAATGAAAACAAAATTGCTGGTTTTATTAAGGTTACTGCTGAATTTTCCTTGGTATTTGAAAACTGGAAATCTAAGTTATGTGTTCAATATAAACATAGAAAGAGAGGGAGGTGACGGTTTGCAAGGTGGGTTAATGGAAGTTAATTAAATAATTGGGAGGTCAGTGGGATTGGGATCTCTGAAGTGGCTCATCCAGAAAGACGATGGACAAGGGGATAAAAAGAGGATGATCAGGGGGAGAAAAAGAGGATGGACAAGGGGACAAAAACAGGATGGTCAAGGGGATAAGAAATGATGGTCAAGGGGATAATAAAGGATGGTCAAGGGGATAAAAAGAGGATGGTCAAGAGGATAAAAAAGGCCCAGGGATCTTTAATTTTGATAACACTGTTCTATTGCTTCAAATGTCACTGCCTTTCCCGAAGGAAAACAAGAGCTTTCCCTCAACAAGCCCAGTGTAGAGCTGAATGAATATTCCTGGCAAAGATATAAAATAATGTAAAAGCACTTTCTAATGAAAATCAGTCACGTTTTTAACCATGTTCACTTCACTTCTGTATTCGCTTTCCACAAAAGTTCAGTTGGTTGAATTTTCCTGCCACGGCTGTTGAAGGAAAAACAATTTCCGAGCTCACCTAAGCAGGTACTCAAGAAGCAGAATTTGGAATTCACCCTCCCAATGTGTCTCACTGGCTACTGAAAGCCTCTGTATCACCTCTCACTTCTGAGTTTTGAATGAGTTTATTCTCCTCGCAGAAATTGCTGGTTAAATCACCAATATTATAATTAAATCACAAAATTGTCGGGTTTATTGTTTGGGGCTTTTTTAACAATGCAGCTGCAGATATTTTAATAAAGACCCCACTTTCCTGCTTGGGCATGTCAGTTCATACAAATTATTATTGTTATTATTGCTGTTTTATTTAACAATGCAGCTGCAGACCTTTTAATAAGGGACTTTTCATGATGATGAATTAGGAAATTACTTCGGGGGATAATAAAGGGAGCCGAGTCTGCGACTGCAACGATACACCAAAGTCTAAAGATGGGAAGAAAAAACACAGCATCATATTGAGATGAAGACAAGAATAATAGAAGAAAGCAAAATATCAGTGGTCATTTTATAGAGGTGATGTCCCCTCACAGCTCTCCATGCCACCCCACCCATGGCAGCTTAAAAGGATTTAACATCTCAGCCTCAAACAGCTGCAATTCTGATAAAAATCCGAGCAACGCCATTCCTATAATTAATTTTTAACCTTCCTATAACAATATTTTACCTCCCTGCACAGGAAAAAAAATACATAAATTCAAACACTTGCCTTCCAGACTCTCAAATCTCTGCGTCAGACACAGATTTTCATTATTACTGATCTAATAAGTCCTATTCTCATCTGGGCTATCGGCAACTCGATAAGTAATTACCATTCACCTTAGGCTGTTCCAGTCCATTAGGCCAATCCTGAAGACTCAGGGGAGGCACTAAATGAAGAGCTGAGGAAGGCAGGGAAAGGTGGGGAAATTCCTCACAGGATGTATGGAAATTCCTCACAGGATGGGAGGAAAAGCTGCAGCTGGAATTCTCTGTTTCCCGAGAAATGCTCCAAAAAAAACCCAAAATTGCGGCGATCCGATGCAAACGAAGTCTGTAAGTTCACTGGTTTGTTGCCTTGCCCAGAGAAATAGAAAAGCTGTTCCCTCTGGTGTTCCAGAGGGATGGGAGAGTGGACTTTATTCCTGATTGAAGAGAGACTATGGGAGCAAATGGCACGGATTCACCAGCCAGCACAGGCTCTGCTGGACTCCGACACTTGTAGGTTTGTAAAATAAATTAACCCAAGTTCTTTTCTCACCCAGACCAATAACTGCCCTTTGCAGAGCCTAAAGGGGCTCCAGNGGTGATTCCATGAACACAGAGGTGATGTTTGCATACCATCTGCTTCGGAAGGAAGAGAGAGACACATCCCAATGCACAGGTTGGAACCAGGACCTTCCCAAGCCACTTCTCTCCAGAGCAGAGCAGAAAAGGTGGTCGAGAAACTCAAGCTCTTTGTTGAGTTGCACATCAGGAGAAAAAACAAAGAATCACTGAATTGCAGAGGTTGGAGAAGACTTCTACGATCATCGAGTGCAACTGTTCCCCCAGCACTGCCAAGGCCAACATCAAACCGCAGAAACTCAGAATCATAGGGGGGTTTAGATTGAAAAAGACCTCTAAGATCATTGAGTGCAACCATTAAAGGTCAAAGGTATCATCCAAAAAAATCTGCATCCTTCACTGCTCGGTGATCAAGGGAATGCCTTAGAAAGCAAACGAAGGTCACTTAAAATCCTGGCAGACAAAGGAAGGAGCTGAAAGTTGGATTTCTGGCATCTGCTGAGAGCATCCATGTTCCAAAACCTCTGGGGAAAGTTCAGCTTCTAGTTTTACTCCTCCCTACAGGTGTCCCAGATGGAGAAAGCTGGTTTTAAATCCATGTCCCCAAGTGCCATACCCACAGGGCTTTTAAATCCCTCCAGGGATGGAGACTCCAGACCGTGCCAGAGCTGGACAAGCCTTCTGGGGGAGGCTTGTTCCTCACATCCAACCCAAACCTCCCCTGGCACGACCTGAGTCTGTTCCCTCTTGTCACGGCTTGAAAGAGGAAAGGTTCCAACTGGGTGTAACACTGCCCAGAGAGGTCTTCTGACCCTGCTTGGGGTAGGAGTTTTGACCTGAGACCTCCTGAGGTCCCCTCAGCCTGAGTCAGTCATGTCTCCACCACATGATTTGTCTTTATGGAAACAGAAATCTTGGCACATGATTGAGGTGCCACTTCCGTGAGTCCGCAGGACAAAGAGATTTAGAGGCCCCAAGGGGCAGAATAAAATAACTTGGTAATGAACTTCACACAGAGTTTGCAATCTCAGCTCTTAAATTAAAGATTACGTTGTGATTCACAGATTTGTTCCCTCGCTGATGTTTGGACAAGTGAATTAAAATTGCATAACTGTCAGCAAAACATTTCCAAAGGATTTAGATGGTTCTGCTGACTGGGGAAACAGCATAATAAATCCTTCCAGATAAACGTCCTCAGACAAATGGGCATCCAGAGACTGAAATAATGCAAAGAGATCCCAAATTAAACGGACACCCAAATACTGAAATAATGCAAAGAGATCCCAAATTAAATGGACACCCAAAACCTGAAAGGGATGCAAAAGAGATCCAAATGTCCACAATGAAATGGGCATCCAGATACTGAAACAACGCAAAGAGATCTAAAATGTTCACCATTAAATGGGCATTCAGAGACTGCAATAATGCAAAGACATCCCAAATGCAGCTTCTGGTTGGCAAAAACATGGCCTGCTTTGGGTGGAGGCTGTTTGTCATTATCCAGATAATTTCAGAGTTGATTTCTTTATTCAGGAGCCTCCTCAGTTTAAGTAAGACTGATGTTTGACATTCATTTCATTGACCTCCCTCTCTTCAAAGCACAATCAGAGTTACACCCATACTGCTGTCACTGGAATTGCGTTTTTCTGGAACGTTCTAAATGACTCACCAGTTCACAACAGCAACTCAGGGCAGGGAGTTTCCAAAACCAACATTTAGTGCTGGTTCACGAATAGGAATATTTCTCACCAAAAAGCACTTTGATCATTTGGCCATTATATCCCCATTTCCCAGACAGAAACCCATGGAATTTTATAGCCCAAACTCCTTCACAACCCTGGGGATGAGGAGCACTGGAAAACGGATCTGGAGGGAAAAATGTCTTTATTGAGATGTGTTGTTCCTCTCTCAGTGCCCAACTGATTGTTTCCAGAAGCAATGATCAGCTCCTGATAGGAAAGCACCCAGTTAATTAGCAAAGGGTTCCTCTATTGGAGGAGCTGCGTTAGTCAGTCAAGCAGAGGAAAGAGTTTTATTTCGCAATATTGTTAAATGCAGCTTTTGAAATTGTCTCACTGGTAATGCAATTCTTGAAACATGATTTTCACTGGGAAAATATCTTTGTTGGTTAATAAATGCAAGAGGAAACATGGGGAGGCAGGCGGCTCCGATGTGGTGCAACAGGATTAATCCTTTTTATGCTTTTCATCTGTTAATTATTGCAGTAGAGACCACAATAACCTCGAATAAACAATTAGATAAAATTCTTGGACAGGGAGCTGAGAATCAAACTGCAATTAAATTGCTTCCCTTGTTATATTCCAGGCAGAAAGCAGTGTGCAAAGTCTTTAACATAAAGTATAAAATATATACAACATCATTTAGGTGCCAAAGACTGGGAATAAAACTTGGTTCCATTAAATTTAGGGAATGCTCACACAAGGACAGAGGTTTCCTTTTTTTATTCAAAAAATAAATCTCATCATCAACCAACTGAATGGCAGGAAAAGAAGATTAAACTGTGAGATTCATCCAATCACAGAATCCTAGAATGGTCCAAAAACGGATCTGGACTATTTGGAAGGGAAAACAATGTTGCCACCTGGCATTATACAAATAAATACATGTCTATAAATCCGAAACACCGATAGATATCCTATAGATATAAAAAAATGGATTTAAGACAGGTGGATCCAGAATTGCCTGATTGAGTCAATGAATAAACAGGCTTTGAAGCCAGTGGGAATATAAGACTGAAAGGAATTATTTCTATAACTTTCTTCTCTTATTTTTCTTGGGGTTTTTTCCCCTGAGAAAACAGGATAAACCAAAACTCCTGGTCTTTGCCTCAGTTTGCTGCTTCGACCTTTTTCGGAAAGGTCAGCTGGAACAAGTGAAAAACAAGATCGCAGAAACGGCTGAGGCTTTTGCCCAAAGGTCTTTCTTAAATGACACTCCCATGGATGGAAGATGTATCAGCAACCAAACCTCTTCCCAGGAAGGGAAGGACAAAGATCTTGTTCAAAAAAAAAAAAAAAAAAAAAAAAAA